>DWNA01001925.1:0-13078 GCA_018249835.1 Heliconius besckei
TTATTTTTTTTGTTACTAGTTTTATTTTTTTTGTTACTAGTTTTATTTTTTCTGTCATCAAAATGAAAATCCATATAAAAATCACGGGAAACTGAATACGTAATCATTGTCATGTGTTTATACTTCACAGACGGTATATCTCGAAGTCTAAGGAAGTATAAATTTTTCAATATAAAAAAAGTATGTTTATTTTGAAATTTAAATTATTTTTATTGAAATAAAATTAATTACGATTTATCAAACATTCTTTATAACTTCTTAAGCAAATATAAAATACTTATTTGTATTTTATATTTGCTTAAGATAAATAAATTTGCTTAAAAAATAAGTTATATGTACTTTAAAAAAATATATAATTACCATATATATTTATTTATGTAGTAGGTATGCTAATAATGTGTCAAGCAAAAGATATAAAACGAAGCCATTTACGTAGAATGCCATTATCTTATTAGTCAAGATCGATATTTTTAAGTTATTCAACAGGTAAATTACATTTCGAAAAGGCTTTATTTTATGAACATATTATATTATTATTTTATTATCGGGCTTAAGAAAATAAGTTAGGAATTCGACAAGAATGACTGTGATATTGTTGAAATTGTGCTTAATTTCGTGTTTCAGTATGTTTGTCATCAAATTTCTCGGTAACTAGGCGAAATGATTGCGAATCCATCAACTAATAACAACAGAAAGTTCCATCAAAATCGGTTCAGTATTTGAAACTGGTAATATTCATTTGATATTTTGAGTCGTTTTTAAATGCAGATAATTTATTTCTAGGATTAAGTAGGTATATGTTAACTTTGTATACTTACATTACCAATCTTGATATAACCTTGGCCATATAAAAAAAACAAAAATAAGTTCTGCGTAAAAAATGCGGACAGTTTAGGTTGGTTTATGATAAACCAGTTTTATAATACCTATAATAAACGATCATTTTGGTTTACCTAAAGCCTAAAGATATTTATTAATATGCATATTCCTTTCGTCATAACTCATAAACTCAAAAAAAAAGGCTTATCATTCTTTCCTTTCTTTTCGTGTCGCAATAAGCATTGTTTACTCAATGCAAAATGTTTAAAATAAAAAAAATGTAGGATCCTACACGTGTAGGATTATAATGAAGGAATTAAAACAATTTATTACTACTAGTATTTACCAAAGCGAGACTTTTTTTCCAAATAATATATAATTTAACTTGCTTGTAAATTATTTAAGTATTATAATTATTTGCTTCACTGATCTGGTTCAAAAGGAAGTCTGGCATTGTGGACCGCGATCCAACGTCTGTTAATTGGAATAAAAGTTGGGAGTAACTAGTATCTACATTAGTGTATTAGGTTTTTTAGCTTACTAGATTTATATATTAGAGACATGCATAGATAAAGATTAAAGTAAATGTAGTTTATCATATTCGAAAATATAAAAAACTTATTAAAATAATAATTTTCCTATTGATTTTAAATCGTATGTATACGTTACCGGCGGTAATTTTATAAATACCATCAGCAAGATTTTTATTAATTAATTGTAATTCATTATAAAAATATATATTTAAAAAAGTAATATTAATAAAATTAACTGCAACTTACTGGTTATCGTATAATTTTTATCGACATTCTGGTGATTTCATCATTAAAATTCGCAGAATGTCTCCGAATTTTTATTAATTACGAGGAAAAGCGACGAGAACAAAACAAAACACTATAATAATAAAACAAATAATAACTGAAACAAAGAATAACAATCACATACCATCACAAAGAAATAATAAATTACATTAAAATAACTTATGAGAGATTACGATTGAGAGAGATGAGATTTACTCATGCGTTGAGTGAATGATCAAGTTAAATGATCAAATATATGAAATTCGATAAAGTGTTGCTGTTTCGGTCTTTCGATAATAATGTCATTCTGAATGGTTTATAACTGGTCTTAAATGCTAAAATTAAATTCGAGTAAAATATTGACAAAAATTCAACTTCATTCCATAAATATAGATTTCATAAATGTAGATTTCATAAATATAGATTCCATAAATTATTTTGTCAATATTAAATGTTTTTATTTAACTCTTTTGAGTGTAGTTTTTTATTGAAATTAATTAATGCACAATATATTAAAATTACTTTAGCATTATTTAAAAAGAACTCCATAAAAAGTAAAAACTTTATAACAATAACTGGAACCTAACTTTTATTCTGTCAGCTCAAAAGTGTATATACACAGGTCCAACATAGACAAAGAGGACACGATACCCATACAAAAAGTAGTTTCGCATATCACTCAACTATCTATATGATAAGTTAAATCGTATGAATTATTTATATAACCAAACAACCGCCATTCTTTCTACGTCAAAATTTCTAAATTACATTATACCATTGAATTTTAAGCCTTAACAAGATAACTTAAAGTGTAGTAACACAACTCAACTAATACACAATATAAGTTTATTATCCAACCATTTTGGTTGAGGAAGAAAAACATATAGCCGCTCTCTTTTTTCTATATATAAATTGTTTATTAGTGCGAGAGAGACAGGTATACACGCGTCACGTTCTTTTCAGTTTGTAACGGGGTCACGGCACGTGTTTGAATTTCGAACCACGTACCGTCCAATGCGAGTCGAGTTTGTGCACATCACTATCATTGGTTACACGGAACTGGTACCACGTTGTCGGTTTAGTGTAAAATCGATATTTCGTGTCGTTACTTTGTATGGAATTGGGGAAGTGTGTCGTCGCTTTGTGTAGGAAACGAGTAACGTGGTAGAGGTCGGGTCGATCGTGGAATGGGTGTTGTGTATCGAGCCGCCATTTCGTCGCGAAACATGTCCGATGCGAGCGTATTTAGGGCGTTCTGATACAATTTGCATTGTTTTTTCTGTGTAAAAACTGTGTTTTGTGCAGAAATTCAAAATGGTAAGTGTTTTTGTGTATAATTACGTGTCAGTTATAATTTTTCAGTGTGTCTAAGTTGTGTTTTGGTATTTATAGCTTGAAATGTAAGTGTTCACTAAAATTAGTTTTGAGTTTGGGTCGTGACGTCACAGGATTGCATTTGGAAGTGGTTTGGTATCACCGATATGAAGTTAGAATGGTATTTTTTTAAAACAACTTCCTCGTTTTGCTTCCTTATATTTTGTCATTTTTTTAATTATCTTTAGTGCAGTTAATTACTTTTTTTTATTTTAGTAATTTTATTTTATTTTGGTTTAAGATAATTTTTTTTATTTAAGTACATTATTAGTCAAGCATATTCAAGTTCATCACATAGGCTTTAGATTGGTAATAGAGCTATAAAACCTAAAATCCATTATTGTATGCATATCACGTTAATTGGGTCCGTTGGTTGTCTCTTTCTAGCGCATTTTGTTTGTTGTGTATTGCTTTCTCTTTCACACCAATTTATTTATAGTCTGCTTTGGATTTGTTGCGCCCCCGGGGCGCCCTATATTTGTCGTAGTGATATACCAATTTTGAAAATATATCGATGTATTATTTTTTTTATAACTTTTTTTAATTATAAATAATCTTTATTTATAAATAAACTTATTTAATCATTAAAATTTTTTGTTGTAATTTTTGATGAACATGACTATTAACTATTATTAAAAAACTAATTATTAAAAAAAGTATTAAATTTAATTCTTTTTTGTAGTTGAAAATAATGTTACCTTACATTTTTATTCTTATTTCACGTCCGTACAAATTTCTAGACATTTAATTTTTACGTATATACTGTAAAAGTGACCAATATTCAAAATAGATCTTTTAAAAAAATAAAAACAAATCACTTGACCTTTGAAAGCTTGCAATAAGTGTATATAAAATATACGACAAACTATACACATAAATTATATGAAAAATTTAGTTGCATTATAAATAAGCGTCATCGATATACACATATAAACTTCACTAGCCAAACTAAAATGTCCGCCATCAGCCGATGGGGAACACGTTTATTAAGATTAAGACATTTGAAATCAAAAAGAACTTTATCATTATGTTTATAAGGTCTAATTTACCATAACTCTAACAATTCTTTTGACTAAAAAAAAATCAAGCTATTTTGAACTTTATTACAAAGCATTAAGCTGCCATAAAACTTTTTTTTCAATGCTCATTGAATAATGTATAATAATAAAAATGGGTTGATTTCTTTCTAAAATAGGGTGAGAGAAAAGGTACCTCATTAGAACGAGATAGTTATTTATTATTATTAAAAGTGTAAATAAATAGTAAATTCAAAGGAATATTGTATGGAGAATCAATGTAGATGTAAATATAATAAACATTTTTTTTCATGTGTTATCTGTGATCTTTGTTCCGGCGGATGTTTACTTTCGAGTGTTTTTTTTTTATTTGATTTGTTTTAACGTTTTAAAAAAAATTGATAAAGGCACTTTTATAGTCTGTAATGAAGAACTGATTGTAACAGTTAAATACTATAGATACTATTAAAACGCTGAGATTGCTTCCATTTGCGTCGCTTGGCGGGAAATGCCGTCCCTTTTGTACAGTTGGAAATTTCCCGTAATCACATACCTGCATACCAAATAATAATGAATTCCAACATTAAGCATCATTATTACTTTCTAGTCATTAAAATGTACTTATGTAAGTTAAAATATATTGCAACCATAAAAGATCTAGTTTATGATTTTTTGTTTAACTACTCGCCTACTACTAACACTCGTTGTTTTTTTTAATTATCATCTTATAAATATGTTGTCTACTTATAAATTGATATTCCGAAACTAACATAGATTTTATATGGAAAATTATATACAAAAATTAACGATCTTTGGTGCAAATGTCAACGTCATTAATCTGACATTCAATTTTGTTACAGATGCAACAAATTTATCAACAAGACCCAAATTCGTAAGTATTTTGTAACACAGATAATAAATCAGTTTGAATAATTTACAATAAGATATACTTTTTCTATTGGTTGAGTTTATTTTTTTTAATGTTAGGACCCTTTATATCTGGCAAAATATTGAACTAATTTTATTAGTTAAACTTTTGTTTGAGGTAAAATTAAGCGAGTATTTATAAATGATTATAATTTTGTAAAATTACTTATTCATTTCTTGGCATTCCAACTTTCGATTACTGTCTGATTCGAAAATACAATATTGAGACCTATTTTAAAAATATTAAGAAAATATCAAAATTCAACACAATAGATCATCTAGATCTTAGTATGTAGGTTTACCTACTCTATTTATTTATCCTACTCGTACTTTTTTCGAATTTAATAATTACGTATTCTTATTTTTTAATGACTACTTTTTATTAATTGTTAAATATATTTTTTTATAGAACGCAAGACCCAACCGGGCAACAAATGGTATTATGTCCTGTACGAGTAGTTTACGAAACACAGATGCTGGTACAATCAGGTATGAAAAAATATATCTTTATAAAGTAATGAACACATTTTCATCATATGTTTGTACTAGTTGAAAATAAACTGATCTTTGTTAAATTTCCAGGTGACCAAATGCAGCCAAACCAAACGATCTTGATAAATCCTCAAAATCCTCCACCATGGATACAGAACAGGACAGTACAAAATCAAGTGCTGTATGTCCAGCATATGCCAACAAACTATATGCAACCACCCCAACAACATATCGATCCTAATCAACTATATTTACAGAACTTTGCATATCAAAATATCCAACCAATGTTCGTACAAAGTCCCCAGGACCAAATACGGCCCATGCAAATGGTACCACCAAATGTTGTTCACAATATACAAGGTAATATAAATCCGAATTTACAAAACCAGAGGATATTAACAAATACACCTACACTGCCACAAACTATTAATGCTGTGCCAAATCAAAATATTCACACACAAAGACCAGTAGTTCCTAATCAGATAGCTCATATAAATGAGCTGGTTAATAATATAAGGCCTCAAGATAATATTAATATTGGTCCTAATACCTATAGACAACCAGCCCCTCAAATTATGCAACAGGAACAGAAAATTCAGGTGCAACCAACTATTACAATGGTTCCTAATAATATACAAAGTATGCCGAGGTTTCCATCACCTTACGATCAAAGTAATCAAGTACGACCGATAGCACAACAGAATATAGCAAACATACAGCCAACACATCAAAACACAATGCAAAATGTACAAGAAATTAGAAAAAGCAACCAACCAACAACAGCAAATAAAGGAATTCAGCATATGCCCACAGTACCCGTTAAAGGACCTCAATCATTTAGACCCATTCAACCTCGAACTAACCAAATTAGGACAAGTGGAACAAATATTATATCCGTCCAGCCCAGTAACACAATCCCACAAAATGCGCCAAACACTATTAGTATAAATAATGGACCTCGAAAAATAATACCAAACAACGTGCCAATTATGAATAGTATATCAATTTCGAGTAATGGAAAAATTGAAGGAAACAACATTCCCATAAACAGAAAAAGAAAAAGTGAATCTCCAGACGATTTGCATAGAAAAATATCTAATAATAATCCCTCAGAAAATCCCATTATTATAAAGCGAATAGAAAACGTTTCAAATGTTAGTTGTACAGACGTTGGTGTGAACACGAGCCCTATTCACAAACCAGATGGTCGGATAATAATAAACAACATGCAAATCACACCCTTAAGACAATCTCATGATCCAAATTCCAAAATAAAGGAAGAATTAGCAAAACCCATAAGAAATATGCCTATTTTAGAAACACAAAACATTGTTAGGAGTGTAAGTGTTGCAATTCCTAATTCATTACCAATAATGCCAACTGAAAAAGATAAATTAGTTCGGAACACAGTATTTACACAAGCGAGAGGTAGAGTCCTAACTGATAAAGAAGTTAGTACTGAAGTAAGAAACATAAATGAAATAGACAATAAACCACCAATACCATCAGCATCAACTGTTAAAGAGCAAAATCTAGAAATCAAATCTGAAACTAAACAATTAAAAGAAGCGAAAGGAACAAAAGAAATCAAAGAAACGAAAGAAATAAAAGAAACTAAAGAAATCAAAGAAACGAAAGACATAAAACAAACTAAACATAAAGAGACTGAGAAAGATGTTAAAAATAGTAAACTAGAATATTTAGATAGCAAAATTCTTAAAGAAGAAAAGAAACCAAGTATTACACAAACTAATACCAAAACTCCAGATATAAAATTAAAAGATGACAGAAATTTTGTTTTAACTCATGTTTTAGATGGATATGTAATTCAAGAATCAAATGTAGCCTTTCCGGTGAGTAAAGTAATCCTAAATTATGTTAGTTATAAATTTATACATCAATATTAAATATGTATAATATTGCAGACCAGACATATTTTTTGTGGGTATGATGCCACAAGGGGTTCTTTTTTTTCCAGTTTTACATTTTATGTTGCATACAGCAGGGCAGATAGTGTGGGCATGGTGGTGGGCAAGTAGTGTCTAAATATCCTGTTCTCCCGTTATCACATTGTTGAGGAGCGAGATTCAATGCTGTGCCATATGTTAAAACAATGACAAAATAAAATATTTCATTCCTTTAAATAAGTTTTGAACCCACAAACATGATATTTACAGTAAGACTTGGGTCTTTTAACTTTTTAATAGACAGTAAAGTCTATGAGGAACCCGTAAACCCGTGAACAGGTGATTATTAAAAAATATATTCATTTTAAAAAATTTTAATGTTTTGCTTATTATCTTTACAGATAAGGAAACCATTGAAAGAAAAAACATTACAAATCAATATAAGTGAACCAGGTATAAAAAAAGAAGTCAAGGAAGAAAAAGAGACTGATATTAGAAATAATAGCAAAATTTTAGATATATCTCATCTCCAGATAAAAGAAATTGAAAATATGGATGCAACTGATGACAAAGATAAAGTTTTTGATAGGGGTATGATTATTTTCTGTATTTTTTGATACTAATTTTGTGATATAGCTGTAACTATCGCAATGTTAATGATGTAAAATGTAACACAATTTTTAGTAACATTCAAGGAAGCCCTTTCCATTTCTCCAATGAATTATATGATTTTCTTTAATTTATTGTTCATAGCATGTTCTAATATAACTTATTGCCTTCCGCAGTAAATGGACTATCCAACACAAAAATAATAGTTGTAATCAACAACAAACAAACTGTATAGCTTTAGTAACTCTTGCTATTCTTTAGCATAGTAGTATAATAGCATAGATTAAGATATTTAATATTCCAGAAATTTTATAAACAAATTTTGCATTACAGAAAACCCATTTGCAAACCTAAAAGTTGATACTGTTAAGACATGGACGGTAAGCTCATTAGTTTTATTTGCTAAATTTGGCTTGTTTTTTGTTAGCTTTATAGTGTATCTGGTATAAAGCAGGGTAGGCAAAAAAAACTTGTGTTGTATCGACACTCCTTTCCTCATACACTGTCTAATTTTGGATACATTCGGTATGAACCGAGTGGCCAGTGAGGAATCAAAAATAATACATTACCAGAGTGAAAACTCCACCCGCAACCATCGCATTTACAGTTAGATGCTGTGTTGCTGCACAATATTTTTTATCACTATCAACATTTTTTTTCTTCTTGCAGACGGAACAATTAACAACACATTTAAACAAATTTGCTTGGAGTGAAACAATTTCAGTATTATTAGAACATGAAATTGATGGAGAATCCCTGTTTCTGGTTTCAAAAGGCCAACTTGTAACAATAGGAGTTAGTGAAGAACATGCAGATGTTATATGTCAATTTGTTAAAAGCTAGCAAAATCAAACTTTTTAGTATAAAACTTCTTCTATTTATTACAATTAAATTGTGCCTTGTCAGTCACATTCTATATTTGGTCTTTATTGAGAAGAAACTATTTATTATTGAATTCATTATGTGACTGTGCATTGTTGCAGGGTGAGGAGCTTGGAGCAGTATCTGGGAGTTGCAACATGTTGTGCATTAACACTTATTCACCACTGACCAAGCTCCTCCCTCTACCTAATCAAATTCAATCTCTTTATTATTCAAGACTATTGATGCCCCTTTCAAAGTATGCTATAGAACTGATGATAGTTCTAACAAGGCCGAGATGTTTTAGCAATTATTAAAAAAAATCTCTAAATTGGCTTGAATCTGTGTATATTTTTATATGTTTAATTTAATATGCAACTATACAGGCATAAATTGTGTTCAACTTGGCTTAAGCACTGCCGTGCACTGTGATTTCTTAGGAATCCAGTTTTTTATTATAATTTAGTGTTTTTAATTATTTGTAATTAGTGTTATTTTGTTTTCCTTTATTTTGGAAGCAAAACAGTCTTCCAATATTTCTTTAAATGCCCAAATAAAAGTGTATATACGAATGTAAAAAACGATTTACAATATGATTTTAATTTAATATAAGTTTGTAAGATACTATTTGTATATATTAAACTTGAAGTGTTTTACAAAAAATGAAAATAAATGTACAATGATCATATAATATATTATTATCATTTACGCACTCACATTGTTCCACATAAACATTTTAACATATTATTTATTCGAAAAATCAATAAAATTTACAAGGTCCCGAATGACAGCTTAAATTTATAAAATGTTTACGAAATTGTCAAAACAGATTTACATAAAATAAGCTTAGATTTCAATCGTATCGTTTTGAAAATATGAATAATAGTTTACCAGTTGTTATACAGATGTCCTTTATAGAATAAAACTAATTTCTCCTCGCGTTTTTTCCCATAAAATTTACAACTTGAGCGAACGGCGCAAACTTCCCGCGTCTGTTAATACGTTTTTTTAAGCCTAGTTCTGGCATAAAATCCTGCGATTCTGCCATAGATGAATCTATATTTTTCGATGCAACTTCCTCTGATATATCCGTATCTTTTTCTGTGTCTGAATTATCTTTATATTTTCTGCTATACTCTGGTTTGCTTCTTACTTCTCGATATTTCACTTCTGGTGAACCAAATTTTGTCTCCGGAGGTTGACACATTAAGGCGTCGTAAAAATATTTGTCGGCGCGGCCTTCTTTTCTTGACTTCATGTCTTCATCCGAACTTTCATTTGAAGAATGAAATTGAGGTGGAACAGGAGATAAGTTTTTATGAATCCTAGAACTGATTTTATAAAATTATATTTCTAGTTACGATTCAAAATAAATATCTACAGCGAAATGTTAATTATCATGTCCTAAATATGAGGGTTACCATCTATTAGATTCTCCCATAAATACGGGGGCTGCACCAAGACGAGGAGATTGGGAGGGCTTCACAGCTGGTGGCACGGTAGCCTCATCACCTACGCCCTAACACAAAAAGACGTTAATTTAAAAACATCAAATCAATTACAGCCAATAGCGTATATAGAGATATTTTCTTGGGGGGACGTATTTTAGCTTTGAACAGATATGTTCATATAAATGTTGTTTTATTAATTTTTCGGGGCAAATTTTGTTGTGACTATAATTTCTGGGGTAGAGACCAGACTATTCTAGGATAGACAAGGCCCACTCAGTCCCCCCCCCCCCTCTTTCTTCGCCCATTATTAAAGCATAGAAAATAGTAAAAATTACCTTTCCAGACATATGAAAATAGCAATGGGTGACTCTCTCAACGTCTGCCCAAGCAACGAGATACCGTGCCATTGTCAATGGGATCTTAGGAAGAAAATTTGAATGAAATTTTCCTTGACAATATATTGTGATGACATCTGTATCTTTCACTTCAAAAATAATCCTGAATACAGTGCCTTTAAAATTAAAACAGGTTAAATGAAAATATAATACTCATACTTCGTACAAACATAACGATATTTACGATAGACTAACCAGGCACAAACATATTATAATTAGTATCAAGATTGCCACTTCCTATCCAGACTCCATTTCTACGTGAAAGTGATATAATATTATCTCGATGGAAACGCACATCAAAATGCAACACAACGTCTCGTGGTTCTTCGCCTTCTTGTGCACAGAGGTTTACTGACATTCTAAGAAAATAAGAATATAAAAAAAACTATTTTATTTAAAAAAATACTAATAGCATCGGCAATCAAATTAAATATCACATAAATGTACCAAAAATATAATACATAGAGCTAAATATCATGCACATACTTCCTAGCATTTTCTTTTATTCTACCGCCAATCTCTATTCTATCACCAATTTTGAGTATTCCTGGAATATTAGCTGTAAACACAGGCATTTTAAATGTAGTTGTAATAATAAGTAAGTATTGTAATCTATCCCTGCCTTAAAAAGATTTAAGTCAGGACCAGTAGTATTTTTTGTCATATTGAACAGAAAATTTAATCATAGCACTAATTTACTTTTTTTGTTACAAAATTTGCGCTATCAAAGAAATATAAAAGTCAAAACTTGAGAACGTCATAATGATAGCCATAGTAATTGACTTTTATATTAAAAAAGGGTTCATATGAATAGTGCATAATTATAAGAAGCAATTGCAAGATATTATGACGGCGCTAATTTAAGATTTCAACGAAAATATGCAAAAATATATAAAAATCCATTGAATAAAAATAAAATAAAATAAGTTTTGTGTAATTAAGTTTGAAATACAACACACTATAAAGAAATATGCAGGCTTCAATAATGCTTAAATTTAATAAATAAATACCACTTTGCTTTTCTAAGCTGTGTCTCAACATCCCATAACCTAAGGCCAATTCGTTTTTATAAACGTATTTTAGTCAAAACGTCAATGTCATATTTTAATTCGCCGAAACGATACGTGAGACTGTCAAATACGGGGATACTATTTATCGCGGCCCGCAATCGCTAATCAGTCATAACCTCTTGTTTAAATAAAACTGAAGTTTGCACTGCTTTTATGTTTTATCTTTTATATAAAAGAACAATTGTAAATTAACAATCTACATTAAAGATACTGTACTGGTAAGTTTTATATATTATTGTGTAAATGATGAAATATTGTTGTGGTTACAAATTAGCTATAAGTACTTAAAGTGTATGAGTGAAAAACTATTTATAACAAAGTTATCGGGTGCCGGTTCGTGACAGTTTCACCACATTTCAGAGAAAGTAAATGTCATTTTTATATAGAATTTGAGTCACAATTTCTGATATATGAACAGGGGAAACTTTTTTTCTTCTTATAAGTCGTTAAGTAGCTAATCTTTATATGAAAGCTACAGCAATAAAGAATATAACCAAATAAAATATTACCTATAACAATAATACATTCTAGTTCCTAATACACAAATATAATATTTAAAAAAAGATAAAAGTTTCTTATATTTCATAATTCGTAAACAGAGACAGGAAAACGAAAATAATTTGTTCCCCTAACAAGAAGTCCAAACATTACCAGTCAGATACTGTGCCACTCTGCCACAATCGCCTGTAATAATACATTCTTTATTAAAAAAAGAAATCCACATACATATTTAAAATGTTTAATTTATTTTAAAATGAATCATATTATTTATTTCACAAGTGTTTTATACATTTTATAATTTACATAGTGTAAATAAGTGTAGGTCAACAATTGCGCGATTAATTGATATGCAACCCAAGACTTATTTATAAACTGTGTTTGATGACAAGCTAACCAAGGCTATGTTTAGCCAGTTAGATGCATGCAATATTTATTATTAGTTGCATATAATTTCAATTCAATATTTGAAATTTTTATCTACTTTTAATATGAAATTCATGGAAATCTAATTTTAATTGGATAACACATATTTGATTTTTGATTCACATTTGATTTCCACTCAAGGAATTAAATATTTAATATTTTCATTTCTTTGAATTGAGATCCACATATAGTAGGGGCGGCGAAGAGGGGACTTTGTGGAGTCATTCGAGCACATCAGATTAAGATACTGGGGATTCCTTGTACTCGGTTACGTACTTCCACCAAATATGAGCTTCCTATGTATGGCCACGCGTCTAGGATAAAGGATCAGATTAGTAAAAAAAAATTGATCATCGGACATTCTCGAGCGCGTCAGATTAAGATAGGGTAAGTTAGTTACATGCTAAATCGTGTATATTCCACTAATCTGACAATT
>DWNA01001926.1:0-13075 GCA_018249835.1 Heliconius besckei
AACTCTTCGGTTTTCTCTGCTTTATACTGTTCTCTCTTCTTCTCTGTTTTCGCTACTTTATCACAAAAAGATTATGTGAAAACTAAAGTCAAAGCAACAAAATAAGATACTATATATATATATATATCTATATAATATATAAGAGATGTTCTCACTGACTGAGGTAAGACGCACGCACAGCCGTAACGAGATTTTGACGAGATTTTGTTAGTTAACGGTTAGTTACTATATTATTATATGTATCGATAGATATAAATTTTAATCTATGCAAACTATTTATATATTGCAACTTTGTAAAAATATATATAACACACAAGAAAAGATGGGTTTACAAGTAAAAACGCTTTAGTTCAAATATATTACGATATATTTATTATGTACGACTACAAATGTATAAAATATCAGTCACATTATTAGAATACGTTAAGCGACATTATACAATATTAAGGACCAATATATATTACTCAACACTGTTTGATAAATTAGAACAAGAAAAAAAAACAATTATAAACGGTTTTCCGTTTCCGTTAAAAAAAACTATATTAAAAGGGAATACTTACGTTTTTATTATGCTAGAATCTAAAAGTAATCAATAAAATATATTTTTTTGTGAATAAATAATACGTGTGTAAATATCAAGATGACTGAAAAGTCTATAAACAAATATAATGTTTAATAAAAAAATGATTGCTCCATTTATTTTATAAATTATCAATGCCCGTGATTATATCACATATGTCGTATAATAAAAATAACTTAGCTGACATTATAATACAAAATTATTTCCTACATATAATTAGTAATTTAATAATTAATAAAATTTAGTTATAAATAAAATTGACAAAAAAATTAAAATTATTATACAATTAAAATGGCAGATGCCATGTTAATTGTATAATAATTTTATTTTTTTCATTCATTCAGCCATATCTGTGTAATATCATCTTAAACTGACTCATCGCGAGTACATTTTTTGTTAAAAGATAAATTATATCACACTGTATCCTGCACATAGCAGAGTAGGCAAAGGGAACCTGCCAACTGAACTAGAACACTGATCCCATTAAGACACTTCTGTTCCCACTTTCCCGCCAATAAATTATACAATTAATAAATAAAAAGATACCAATAGACTAGATATATAGACTTGATGTCCTTATTGGTGCAATATCACATACGATTGACATTTACAATTGCGTTTTCGCATTAAATACTTAATTGACGAATACTAATAGTTTGCAAGAATATAATATATTTAGTTAACCCATACTAAAAGAATGTACAAAATACTTTAAGTAAAAAATACAAGGTATAATAGGAGTTAATAGATGTATATCTGCAGATTTATTATAGATAGGTATATAATTTTTCAAGATTAAAAATATATTTAAAACATTAAAACACATTTAAAGAAATTAATAAAAACATAACATAATAATAAAAAATACCTTGTGATTGAATAGAAAATAATGAAATATGCTATATTTTTTTATTCTTATACAATATTCCTTATACAAAATAATATACAAGGGATTTTCGTTCTCAAATAATACGTTAATAATAACTATTTATCCATGCACTAACATCTAAAAGAAAAAAAAACTTATCAACAAAATATGCATAAATGTTAATTTTTCACATATTTTGGTACTTCTTTTTTCTACATATCAAATTGACAATAGATGCCATGATATAATTCGAGACCAATGCGTACATCACAATTCAATTATTATGAAAAAATACTAGTTTAGGCACGTTTAAATGTTTTTGTCAATAGGCGAACTTGATCTAGCGTCTGCTATTTCTAGATTATGTGAGCGTACATAACATTTTGTAATCAGAATTGAACAAATTTTAATAGCAATTGACATTTAAACATTATTAATTGATAATTTGTTTGGTTGGAAATCACAACTAATAATCAATTAATTATAAATTGTAACACTACAATTAACATTAAATAAATACAATAAATAATTGTTAATCGCAGTGTCACAGTGAACCGTTATTAAATCACAAATAATTAGTTCTCAATTGTGATTTCCGCCAAAATAAAATTCAATTGTAAAATGCAATTAAAATTTACTCAATTCTGTTCGTAACGTGTTTCTCTGTACAGAACAATAATAGCTACACAAGGACTAATTATATTTTAACTTATGTCTATATCTAATTAGATAAAAGCTCTACTTATGATCTACTGAGATAAATAAGGCAGATTAAATGTGAACAATGTAACTATTTCGTATTTCTCATCTACAAGTTATATAAGAATACATGGTCAATTAATATCAAGTTAAAATGTCTATTTCAGAAATAAAACCTAATAATAAAAAGGATACCAACCTTTTTAAAATTTAAATGTTTCTAATAACCACAAGTCAAGCTGCATTGTTAGTATTTACAGTACATAAAGTAGTAAATTAGAAAACTGTCAAAGTATCGACATAGAAAATGCTAGTAATAAACATATCTGTTATCTGTCACTTATTAGTATTTTATTAGTACACTTATTTAAATGTTAATATCATTCCAGATCAAAAAAATACATGGTTGAAACAAACATACATGTACAATATAAAGTAATATAATTAATTAATAAATATAGTGAGATATATGATACATTCGTCTTAAAGTAATATTGATATTTAAAAAAATAAAATGACCGTGAACTATTAATATCTTTTAAATTAATAAATTCTTAATAGAACAAAGTTATCTCTCAATTCTGTGAGCTCACACAAAATTATTTTCATTTCTTACATATTTTTTCCTCAATATTTGTGTTCAAATAACATTAATAAGCAAAAGTGTAGAATAACACTTTAAATAAGTAAAAAAATGTAATAACCATTTAACATTTCGTCTCTTGGTAGAGAAAATTTGCTCCATGGGAAGACTTAAATTTTTCCGATCACAATTAATTCTGTCTAATATATTAGCAAATCTAAGAATAATATTTTAAATTAAGTATATTTTTTTGAACTCATTACATATTTATCTGTACAATAATGTGATTTAACTACTACACAATTATTATTTTTTCTCCCATTTAAACAAATACACAACAGAACAACTTTGTTCTATTAATTAAAATAGGTAAAATATTTATACTTATATGTATATAATTTCAGATAGCTGTGTCCAAATTATCCACAGCCTCCATCAGGCTCGGCACAGAGTCTACTTTCATTCCCTTCCTGCGTAGTGCATTTAATTCCTCAACTAATTGTGACTTATCACGGCCTAAAGTTTCCCTGGAAAGTAAATAATGAAAAAATCTATTTTCTGCTTCATATTGCATATTTTATTCATAAAATATATACTACAAGGATCAGTTTATCAATATTAGGCTGTTGTGGTGCAGCGACACAATTAAGACTGAAAGCCCAACAATTGTGGATTCAATTTTCAATCTGGGGAAATATCTTTCCTTGTAAGGTCCACATTGTGCCAATATTCAGTGAATATGTAGTCCTTTATTTAATTTACTTATAGATACTTTAAATACGACAAGTTTAAATTATAAGCTAATTTTGTGTACAGATAGTATTTTTTTTTTAGTTTCACACTGCCCCACATATGGCAGGGATAGGCAGTGGAACTCCGTCTCGCGCTTTGCTTGTACTAGAGCTAAGAAACGAAAATATATAATAATTAATTCCCTTAATGGAACCCACAACTGCCGCGTTTAGAGTCACACATTTTGCTACTGCGCCACAACGGCCTCGAAGTGAAAACTTACCAAATTGAAATGCAAGTGTGTAATAGCGGTATATAAATAAGCAGCAGGTCAGAATCACTGACAGCTTCATATCGTCTTAATGCCAGCTGGGCCCATTTCTCAACCGGTCCCGCCAAGGCCCCGCCGCTGGAGCCTGCGCAAGCTACTATTCTACATAGAACACTAAGAACTACTCTTGATCGGTCGGTGTAAACCTGAAAAAAGGATTAAATTAAATTAGCTTCATACTATATTTAGCATATCTGGGTAAGTAGAGGGAACCTAGTGTTATGAAGCCACCTTGCCAACTCACTACCAAATATTCATTCAGTTTCCAGTTTTCCACCCAATTTCATTGGCAAAACTATCTTTGCCTTGTTATCAGAGCAATATAATAATTCACTCCTCCAAGTAGAAGTTGAAACCACAAGCATCTAATAAAGTATTAGCTAACATAACATAAGTAGTAGCTAACATAAAAACAATACTTATTGTAAGCATATATTTTTTTATATTAATAGTTATAATAAAATACAACGATATAACAACATTTATCAACAATAAATGTCAAGAAGACATAAATATTACCTTATTTAATAATTTAAAGCTTGTTTCTAAAATTGATAGTGCTTGGTCAAATTTTCCCTCATCAATCAATTTTCTGGCATCTTTCAATTCAACATTCTGAAAGAATGCAATAGCTGCTGGGGCATCTCTGAGACGTGACTCATTTGCTATCAAATTTAATAATGATTCAAATGCAATGCATCTAGTAGATATTAGATTTGGGTCAAAGTTTCCTACCACTATCTGTAAACAGAAATAAATATATTATGTGTCAGCAGCTACAGTAAAAACGAAACCCAAAAGATGTAGACAATGTACACACATATACATATAATAAATTCAATTATTCAATGACTAATTACTTTGTCCTTTCTTGCCATTATTTGAAGGTCATACATGATAATTCTTTTTTCTAAAAATTCAATGCCGCATGTGATATAAGAATCAAGTAAGTAAATACATTTGTTTGCAATATATGCGTCATACCTTCCGCGGAAACGAAGTGTTGCTAATTAATGATGGGTGCTCCTTTTTTAAGCCATTATATAAATCTAAAAAATGAGTATATCTTCTCTCTACGTTTGCTGGATCTGGATCAAATACTCTTGATTCTGTGGAATCCTGTCTGACTTGTAACATATAAGCAACGAATTTCTTCTCCTTTTCTACAGCTTCCACCGTACGCGAAGACACAATTTCGAATTTTAACATTATAGTAAGTTCAAAAGAGTAATTTCTTTAAAAAAGTCTTACAAAAAACTTAATCACATGAAAAGAAGAGAAAATAGGACGCAAGAGAAAAAGAGAATTTAAAATTAATTGTGACCGTAATAAGAATTCTAAACCATAACAAAGGAATATGACTGTCAAGTATAAATTGACATTTGTCTCTAATGTCAAACTAACATAATGACAATTATGATCAAAAACTCAAGAATGCTAAGTAAAGTAATCATGGAATCGATTTGTTTTAAAATTATATTAATCAAAAAGCATAAGCCAAATTATTAGTTTTATTTTATTTTTTTACAAACAACATTAAAAAAATGTGTATGAAATAATTTTATATCATGAAATGTACTTATAAAGAATTATGAGTTAACTAATAAATTTAAGATGATAAGAAATTTTAAAATAATATTGTCAATTGCATTGCATATTGCATTAATGCCTTCGATTTCCAATTTGTGGTGTCTAAATCTTCAAGTAGAATCGTAAGCCAATATCCATTGGACTTCTTTAAATATGTGGCCCAATGATAATTAGCTTACTGGGCTAGAATAATTTGACAGATCCCAAGAGATGAAATCCTAATAACGATTCTTTTAGTATCTTCCTTATGAGTCAAGCAATTGTAATCGGTAATCCTATATTGTTATCGAAAATTGACTTATCACAAATTTCCACCATAACGATTGATTGGGTTTCCGTTCCATTCAGGGAATCAGGAACTTGGGTGTAATTATGGATAAGCTTTTGTCTTGGGAACCTCAAATAGGAAAGGTACTTAATAAAAAAAAGGTAAGTAGAATAATTTAGGTATGATTCTTCGTTATCTTGGCGTAGACCCAGCGCGTGCGGATAAAACAGAAAAATCTGGTCACTGGAGCATACCTTATACGTATAGTTGTATTTAATATTATTTGACAAACAATTAATATTTGGACGTATTTATAAGGCAAAATATTACACTTAGATACTTTAAAGACCTTAGTTTAAAGAAAATGTGACGAAATAGATTTCCCTATGGTAAAGCGGTAGGTATTTGATAAAATATTTGAAAAATAATGTAACCATGGTATTTTGATATATTTATTTTAACTTGTTATAATAATGGCTCAGAAGGTACATATATTATAAAATTTTACAACAATGTATAAGCATACAGTATAAAAAAATGTACACAAAAACATCCATAGACGTGTGACAACAATTTTTGTATTGAATTAAGATATAATTGAGTTTAAAAAATGTAAAATTTTCATATAATTAAATATACAAATATTTAGGTATACCTACTATTGACCAATATTTTACATAACTGCCGTACCACTAGGCCTGTGCATGGATTCCTTAGCTTAGTTTCTAAACTAAAAATATTCGAATATTAAAGCTGTTTGTATGTGTTATCCGTTGCATCATGAAATTTTATATACATAGAAAGTGTACATAATTACCTCTATTATATAAAAATAACAGCATTTTAAATATTTCATACTATATTTGTGTTTTTAAAATACTACTAAAAAAAACTTAATTGCATGGAATGTTTTTACCATAAATATATTACTAATGCAAGTGAAAATAGAATAACGGATGGTAACTTAAAAAATAAAATTTCATAATTATCTAGAAAAAAATCTGTAACCATATTTGTATGAATTATGATTACAAATTCTATAGGTCTCTTTTATTCTTATGAGTTACTTGTATCTGCAAAACTCAATAATAAAAATATAAACATAGACAATAATAATAAGAATACATAGACAATAAATTATTTACAAAAAGAGAGCTGAGGGATGTTTAAATAGATAAAATATAGTTTATTGGTTCTAAGTTTCCATATTAATGAGTGTTTTTAAAAATGCAAATCAAATGTAGGAACCTAAGTCTAGGTAAATACGTACCTAGCTATTTTTTAATTACACACTTCATTTTCGAAATAATAAATAAAGTTAAGGAAATTAATTTACATCTCAGTAAATTCTATGGAGATTACATAGCCTTGTCTTGATGACAAACAATCATTAGCTAAACTCATTATATCTAAGTTAACACGTATAGCATGTCTTAGGTATAATATTCACTTCATTTGCATACAATAACATGTTATGTGGAAAATAGACTAAAAATTGAGTAATGAATGATTTGAAATGAATCAGTCATTTTTACTATGGTCATTGGTCATATTTTTTATTCGTTATATATTTAATATATATAAATATTATATTTTATCCATAGTGTATTAAACATTAGCACGTTACAAATATCTATTATTACTACATAAATATTTTGCTAAGATTAAAAAGTTTTATAATATTGTCTAAACAAGCTTATATTGTCAACTTTACAACTATACTACTTACCATGTGGTAAATATACCTACCTACACGAGAACGTGTAATAAACATTCATAATAAAATTACACATTTAAAATACACATATTATTGGTCCATTATACACCAAAGCTCATATTGTTGTAAATATAAATCAGATCGTTAAATGTGTTTTAGAATCAATTGGACATCTTTTCAGAGGATTCAACATAAATACAAGAACACAATTTTTGCATGAATCTCAGTACACAGCCGGAGAAAGCGTTATAGCAATCGGGCTTCGTCTGCCATTTTACACATAAATAGTAAATAGGAACTCCAGAGAACAGAATGGCCAAACCTATGCCAGTGTCTTTGGGATTAGTTATGGCAGGTATGATAACTAAACAACCGATAGCTATGAGAAATACGTAGGGTATAATTATGTTAACTTTGATCGGCCTTGGCATGTCCGGTTTGGTTCGCCGCAGCCACAGCATGCCCACCACTGAGGCCCCCACCGACAGCCACAATGTTTGAGAGAAGTAGTTGATGAGATCAAACACGTTGCTTGTTGTTAACATCAGGAGGGAGAAGAAACACTGGAATAAAAATTATATATTATTATGATACTGTTATTATAGGACAAAAATATCAATTAGACGAAAATTTTGTGTGTTAAAATTGTGGAATGTGCATGGTTCTGGATTCCCACTCTGGTGAAATAGTTATTTATCATAACCGTATGCCACATTATCTGGTAAAATAAAGTGAGGAGTTTAACTCTCTTACTCAACACATAAAAAAATCTCAATCAGAAATTTTTGCGGAAAAAAGAAACAACCGAGTAATTTGACTCTTTGTTTTATCTGTCTATCCTGCTAGGTACCTGCGAGATAGAGCTGAGCTGAAAAAAACTTACGATTCCTTTAGTTTGACAAAACGTGTTAAATAATCGCGGTATAAGTTACTAATATTACAATTTTCTCCTATAAGGCGCAATACATACTAATATTGTGTAAAAACTTCCGACGTCGTTATAGGGACGTGCTGAGAATAAAACAAAGCGCGCGTAAATTAACATAAGATCAATATCAGAAACAACACGTTCAAATAGATTTACTAATTTAATTCAGTCATATATTATACATTTATAGTATCGATTAACTAGTATTTTATAATGAATGAGAACGATTAGGAACTACTACTAGCTGCACATTAATGTATGGAAGTCTAAAAACTAAAGTTACAATTTCAATCTATTCTCACTGAAGCAATGTACAAGATATGTATGTAAAGAAAGTTTTAGAAAGTATAACAACTTTTGAGAAAGTAAATGTTAACTCAAGAAAGATCAACAAGTGTTATTTAGAAGTTTCGTAATTGTATTGAATGTACTTAACATGATGTTAAAGAAAATGTAGAGCACATAAATATATGGACTAGTATCAAATATGTATAAACTATAGTTATTATAATTGCCGACGTAACGCAGTAAACTTAATTTTGTGACTTTTTATTTTTATTTTTATCTGTATTTTTCAAATATTAAGCAATACACTCGACAGATATGTCACATTTTTAAGTATAAAACAAGTAGAAACTTGTAATGCGTTTATAATAGGAATAGCCAATTTCCATAAATTGCTTGTGGATTGACAATACGACTCATATTTATCTTGAACTTTTATTACTACTTAATATAAGATACTAGCGGCCCACTCGCAGCTTCGCCCGCTTACTACCTATAATACTTTTATTTTTCTTGATGATCGAATAACTTTCGCTCGTAAGTTTTTGTTATTTTTTGTCATAAAATGCCTTACTGTGATTTATTTACAAGAGACAGATATACAGTGTTTTTAGGTACCTATTCCATTAATTCATTGAGAATTTTATTATTTGTATACCTAAGATCATATAAAAGAGAATAATGTATGGGATTGAAAAAATAATGTTTGCCAGCTCTCAGTCCGCCGCAACCATGACTTGCCAAGTACAATGAACAGGCGTTTTACTTTTAACTATTTGCACTTACGTGGTTTAAGTGAATTATATATCACACATGTAATTCAATTATTTACAGCAATAGTCAACTGACCCAGTTACTGTATTATTGTAGGTAGCTAGTGTAAATGTACACTAGTGTAAATGTACACTACTTATATTAATTAATTTGACACTAACACTATTTATATCTACTAATTAATTTGAATGGTGGTAGATCACTATCTAATCTCAAATTAGTTGGTATAAATTATTTTACAAGAATATATAGCAACAAAGAGTTCGGAAAAATTAAGAAAATAGATACATCTATTAAATTAAAATTGTTATTTCTGCTGGCGAGCTTTGGCAGTTAGAATACGCTTCTTAATTGCCCGTAGTTACAGCTTTTAATTTCATTGACAGTAAAATTTAAACATAAGTGGTTTACAAAATATTACAATTACTTTTGTTTATTATTGAATTTATCTTTTCAGTGAACGTCCACATTCTAAGAACAAACTAGAAATGTGTGCTCTATAATTCATAGAATTAGTTCCTAAATATAATTATAGAGCATGAATAAAAATAAAAATATTAAAAAACAAATGTTCTTGTTATATTTAAAGACAAAATATTAGAGAATATTATGAGAATATTAGTAAAAATAACTTACAGTAAAAATAAGTGAAGGTATAGGCGTCTGTTTATCCACATGGAAGAGAGTGAAGAAGCCCGGCATATGGCCTTCCTGTGCTCCCGTCGCGAAGAGGCGAGCTGAGGTGAACAGTACACCATTTACACCACCAAAAGTTGATAATGCTACAAAAACTGGTATTAACCAACTCCAGTTACCAAATAAACGGTCACCGAACACCTGAAATTGATAAAATTCATTCATTATCGATTTCATTTTCTTAATTCTTATAACTGAATAGTATCGGCTTCACGCTGTATCCCTAGGAAATTGAAGGCAGAGAGAACGTAACGTCAAGACAATCCGTTCTCTAACAAACATAAATAAGTAAAACATTTATCAGTTGAATTTTAGATTTTTGTACTCCTATGATTATTTATTATTATTATGAAAGTAGATTAAATATTTAAATTATTTATTACTTTTAAATAAACGTAGGTAACATACCGCAGCAACAGCTGGATTCGACATCATCTCTAACTTGGAAACCACTGCGAAGTAGGCCAAGTTAGCCATTACGTAGATTATGGTCACCAACGGCATTGCAATCCATATAGCTCGGGGTAGATTCCTGAAATGATAAAAGCAATATAGAATAGCAGAAGCTTTAATATACCAATGTGATAAAGTCTCATAGTATCACGTACAAGGTAAGTTTATTACGTTGTCTCCTAATATTAATTAGTTTAGTTGAAAAACATAATAAAAAGGCTTATACAGTGGGTAAATACTTATTAAGAATATTCATAAGTATCTATTAAATAAATCAGACAGAACATTGAAATTAGATAAAGCCTATGAAACAAGGTTATTAAGCGCAAAGTCGCTAAAAAGGCAATTTCATATAAGTATATCTGTACCATATTGCTACAACATTTAGTAAAATGTTAATTAAAATTCCAGTTTGTCCAGTTCCAGAAGGACCAACCTATTTACACATAATTACACAATCAACTGTTTAGCAGCTGTTTAGTTGTAGCGAATATTTAGGTTATATACCTATTACCTATAAATAACGCAAAATAAATAATAAAATCATTCATCAATTATCATAGCAAATGAAAAAACTGGACGAGTATCCATATTGAATCGAGGTTAATGTAAATGAAGTCAGCTAGGAATATAGGGATGCGAATGAATAATGCATCAAATACGATAAAAGCAAAAGCCGTTAGAAGAAACTGACTCTGAAATATTTCAGGAAGGTTTTCTTTTAGGTTGATTGTATGTATTTACGTCTTATTTCAAATAAAATTCTTATTAATCTAATTAATTATTTTAATTTATTTAATAAATAGAAAAAGGTAATAGTCTCCGCGATTAACATTGCGTGTGGAGTGGCGGAAATCAACTCCGCGATACGACACCCAAGTGAAGAAATGAAAATATTTCCTCGAGTGGGAATCGAATCCAGAACCTGTCGCGTTTACAATCACACGCTCGCCCCTGCGACCTCTATAAAGTACAATATAGATGTACTTACATTCTAATGTAACTAATATAAGTAAGTAAACCTATAAACGCATTTTGATTAACATAAATTTAAAACAGTTTTTTCAATAAATATAAGGTCTTTTATATAAATAAAAGCTACCATCTAATTAAATGTATAATAATATTAAAATAATCAATGTGACTTTTCCTAAGCAATAGCACTGAGTCCTAGATATAGGAGGATGTTTAAAAAGCAAGTCAAATAAATCGACTGACTGTACTAACGTTTGCCGAGCTCTCTCGGGAGCATCTTCACAGAATAAACCCATTTTTATTTTACCGTACATTTTTATAGTTCTACATAGTAATCCTTAGAGCGAAAGACTTAATTTTCTAATACCTCTTGTTACAAGACTTATTTGAATTCGAATAGAAAAATGTAGAGAAGATATAACGAAACAATTATTTGATAACAAATCCAAGACAAGGACAAGAATGAAAATGATGAAAATACAAGTCCAGTGTGTATAATTATATTGATATGACAAATTTTATTTTTAAGATTTTTTTCTGGCTCTACTGTTGTTGATTACGCACACACAAAAGCAAAGCTCGGATTACGCCTCGTGGACTGTATTTTGTGAAAGCTTTAGCTTAAGACTTTTTCTAATTTACGACATAAAGATAAAGTAAACAGATTTTTTATTGGTTTTAAAATTTAAAAAAACCATTCATTATTATATTTATTGGGTATGAAGTACGGAATCAACATGTAACCTTTGACATGGAGGATAATAGCATAATTTAATATTTAAAAGAATATTGGACTTTACAAGTACTGTTTAAAAATCCCAGAGTCATTAAATTAATTCTTTATTGCTATAATAACTATAAAGATTTAAATAAATATAAATAACATTTGAAGAAATATTTTCTGTAAGTAAAGTTTTCTGTAACGAAACCAATTTGTTCGAGATCATTTCGTGCTCTTGACTAACAATGGTTGTTACTAACGAAATATATAAAATAGATATGTCTAATATTATAATTGTTTTTTTTCAGTTTCACGCTGTGTGTTAAGGCAGACCGATCCTGATTTTCCGCCGAATTTTCTAGATATTGTGAGTTGAGTGGCGGAACACAACGAAGTGCTTTGTCTTGTTACAAATAAATAAAAATATTAAGACGAGTAAAGACGAGAGAACAAATGATCAGCTTATTAGGCATTTTTTCTGTTATTCACATTGAAGGAAGACCATATCGAGCCGAATTGGCGATGAGTGTGAATTAGATAGCAATTTTATCTATACAGATTATCATCTTAACGCTGTATCCCGCACACAAGAGGGTAGGCAGAGGTAACCTAGTGCTAAGACACTTCACTCTCCATTTTCCGCCAAATTTTGGAGGTACTGCATGTTTAGTACCGGAACTCAACGTCGCGCCGTGCCTCGACACCAGAGCGAAGATATGAAAATATTAATTATTTTATCCTCTCGAGTGGGAATCAAACCCACAACCTGTCGCGTTTATAGTCACACTTTGTGCCCCTGCGCCACGACTGCCCTCTTATTAAAATACAATACAATATTCAATACAAATATACAATATCAATTGTAAATAAATAGT
>DWNA01001927.1:0-13074 GCA_018249835.1 Heliconius besckei
TGAACCAAGCAGGCGGTATTTAATAAGCTGATATTAACACTATATAATTTTATAAATACTGGGAAGAATTGGTGTCATTACTTTTAGTTAATAAAATAATATCATTTACAAATAGATTTTAAATAAATTGTGCATTTTACCGACATATACTCGTATAGCGCCTTTTACTTTTTGAGCATATCATATGTCAATTTACAAAAAAAATGACATAAACTGAAGCTGGAAAATGTCTACGTCGTTAAAACAAAAACAAGTCCAATTACTCGTGACATCCTATTTCATAAAGTTAAGGATATTCGAGGCCGAGCACGACACGCGATGCCACGCCCTCAAACTCAATAAAGGCTCGACTGAACTACTTTTGAAATGTCAACTTCCATAAGTTTACCTTCAGATATCCTTTGAGGATAGGAGAACATAAACTATAAAGCGATTTCAAAGGCTCGTGGGATTCCTATTGTTTTGTGCCTCAGAGGAAAAAATACGACCGCAAATGAAAAAGACAACGTACAGACGAGCAATCCCAGTTAGTATTTTCAACTGAAAAGTTCAACAGAAAGGATGTATCCATCATTGCAATGAGACGTTTCTACGCGAAGACACTAGGAATTGGTAGTAAGGGGGTGTGTGAACGCATGCGCGAGGCCCAAGGACACGAATCGTGGCTCAGTCTGGCGGGAGGCATCGCCGCGGCCACCTGTCCCCCTACTCCTGCAAGATGAGGAGCGCCGCATAGCTCGCGACTGCGACCGAGCCCCGTATGCCACAGCCAGGAGCCCCAGCTGCCGGCCGCAGAGCGACCATTAGCACCGAAGCCCCAAGGGCGCTCCGATTCAGCCTCGTAATTGGATTTTGACGTTCAATAAGCAACGTTATGCTGATTTGATTGGAAAACGCTTTCCGCTTCGATATTGCAGCTTGCTTTACTTCCTCTCCGCGACTCAGCTTTGTGTAGATGCTTTATTTGTTTTTCAAAATTAATTAGATATCGGATCTTCGTCCTTCGTACTTACGTAACGCGTTACGAAGTTACTTGTGATCAAAATGTGATAGTACTCTTATTTGAATATGAATATAGCTTGTAAAGGACACGAGTGCTAAAAGTTTTAAGTGAACATGACTTGCTGGGAAAGCGTAGGATTACTTGGACCTTGTGCGCTTCTCGCCTCATCTGACGTCAGGGTGAGTCCAATTCCATAAAATTCAAGGTCTCCTCCCTCACGCCATCGGAAAAGTGAAATTACTCTAATTTACCATAAGATATTAACGGGACATGAAATTATATAGCTGATTTGACTCTAAAAGTTAATTTTTCGATTCAATGAACTGTAAAATTATGTTATTGCCTTATAATTAATGAATCTAATTATTAATATACATTAAATTAAAATACAAATAAAAGTTTCACAAACAATCAATTACTAATATACAAATATTTTTTTAGAAAACACATACTTATTAGTTAAATATTTGCATTTCTAATGATTTATCTACGAAAGCTATTTAGTCGGTTCTTGGAAGAATCATCAACAACACCTAAACTACAATGGTGTCAATTGTGTTATTAACAACAGAAGAGATACTTCAAAGAAATGGATTCTGGCATTGTTTGGATTCTATTTGGATTACGCAAGAGATGGAGCCGTTCGAGGAAGTTAAGCCCGAACACATTTATTTGAAACCACTCTCAAGAGATGTATATTATGCAAAGCACCCTGAAATCCCACGGAGTGAATCTGAAGAAGAAATTTCAATAACCTTCAATGGCTTCAAAAATAAACACCGCGAATGGAAAACGAAAATACCTTTAAGAAAATTTGAAGATTCTCAGAGAAGAAATTCTTCACAAGCATCTAACAGAACTCGCAGTTGTAAAAAAAGCTTATCACTCAATGAATGTGAAAGTGTTTCATTAACAATAGAGAATACACAAAAGGAAAACATATCGGAAAGAATTACAATTGATAATGATCGGGTCCGTGAATTTTTTAAAAAAATATATGAGAGCATCCCGCCTCCGCCATTAGAGGAAGAGAGCAATTATCACACCGAAACAAACGAATTTGTAGACAATATTAACGAGCTTGATCTTCCGGATTACAGTGAATTTGAAAATCATCGAAAATATTCTACGAATGACCATCATATGGGTCCCCTTACTTCCACATTAAAAAAGCAGCCACATTTTCTAAATTCAAGTTCGAATGTCTTAGATTCTGAGGCAGATGACTTTGAAACTTGGTATGAAACTATCTATGGGGTATCAGATTTAATTGAGACTGACGACGAATATTTATCTAATAACAGTAATAACTTAAATGCTGATTCCGACAACTTCATGTCGTGGACAGAAATAGTTAACATGTGCGGATTTAGTGAAAGTATATTCAAAAGCAAAGAGTTTTCAGACACTGAAAATTTCATCAGTGACTCACATTACTACAACCATGACCATATATCTGATATATCCGATATCGATGATGATATTGCCTATGCCAAGTTTGCTGTAAGAAAACTAGAACAAACTCTTAAAATTAAAAGTTCTTTACGAGACTCTTCTTCTATAGAAAATTTAAATATTGAAAATGAAGAATTCTTCAAAACCAATATTGTGCAAATCGATGCGTCTGTGTATAAAGCATTCTATCGCTTAGCCCCTGGCGACGAAGATGTGGTAAATGTTAGTTAATGTAAATGTGAAGTAGTGATCTTTTATATGTATATTATACAAAAATGTTTTTTTTATAATAAATTACGTATTTATTTGAATGTCTTTTATTTCATCGCCGCCAAATATATGGGCTTATAGTAATTATAGTAAGTAGAGTTTTTCTACTTTTACCGAGCATACTAAAATATGTTATATAAGAAGTAAAATGAAAAAATTGTTTCAGCCTCCAGAAAACGAGTTGCAAAAGAATTCCGACCGCGTGCTTTCGGAGCACGAATTGCGGGTCCAGAGGTCACTGCAAAAACTCAATGTTCCGGAATGGTATGAATATTTTAATTTTCATATATACCTAGTAGTTTAGTCTTTAATATAACTGTTTTAAATTGATAGGTCGGGGTTGAATTCCGCCACTCAACATGCCTCTGAAATTCGGCGGAAAGTAGGGAATGGAAATGTCTTAATGGCAACGGTGTATTTTAACACTAAGTCTCCAGGTTCCATCTGCCTACCATACGGTGCACAGTGCATGTGCGGGATACAGCGTGAAGCAAAATAATTGTAGGTCGACGTGACGTGAATCAAAATGTACAATATCATGACGAAAATGTAAATAGAGTCCCATAAATATACAAAAAGAGTTGTTTTCTGCCTAAATTGTGAGTAGACTTATGTAGTAGAGTAGAGTATTATTACGTATGAAGATATTCATAACTATCCCAATTCAACAAGCAACTTCACACGGCTATGACTAAACTAGTGTTGTTTATTAAAATTAATGACGCCTTAATTATAGCTCATGCGGACATGGCTTAATGGACATTAGTCCTAATGTTAGTAAGATGACACTAGCCGTATACAATAGGAAAAACAAAACTATTATCCATGCTTAGGAAGATATGTTTTAAACAGCCATGACTCTCCTTAGTTGCTTGATCGATATATTTTTATATCGATTTAATAATTGTTACTACAATTTTAATTTATATGTAAATTGTAGAGCTATTGTCTTCTATTGTACTTCGTTTTCATTATAAGCTATTAAATAATTCCAAATATAATCGTAAAATCGTCGTTTTTATATACATTACAATATCCCAATAAACAAAATAAATTTTGAATTTTACCATAAAAATATATGTAGGTAGGTAGTTATCAACAAAAGAATTTTACCCAGCCATTTTTAATATCAGTCTATCGATGCTCAACGGAACATAGTTCTATAGCGATATCGAGATAACGCGCTCTCTTGTTTCCCATTGTGCGACCTGCACCTTGCAATTTATATCATAGACATTTTTGTTCTAGAATTTTAGCAAAATAAACTCTTTAAATAAACAAATAAATTCGATACATATTAATTATATAATGGAATTTAATGTAATCTTTTGAATCGAATAATTCGTAACTTTGAGCTCCATTAATACATGAATCATAATTACAGGTAGATCTTTAAAAACCATTTTAATTTTTGTTTGTATAACAACATTCTGCAATTTAAGCCGTAAAGTTAAAATACTTAAGTTGCCACATTTGTTATTGCAGGTACAAAAATGCCCCAACTCCTCGGGAAGGGTTCCTCCTCCGCAAGCGGCTGTCTGATGCATCAGCGTCTGCAGCACGCTGGAGCGGCCTCAATTCTAAGACCACTTCGCTTGGCAGTCTCGGCGCGAATGCGCAGCCGCCCCCGCCTCAGCTGTCCCCGCACACCACTAGCTTTGGCAGATGGTCCACTAGCCGCCTTAACTCGAACCAGGTTAGTGTCTTCCTTGTATCGTTTGAAAACTTTTTCAAGCTTTTTTTCTGTTATATTTTAAAAGCTATTTATGAAAAATAAATTTGGAGATATTTTTGTCTTGTAATTTAAGTTAAAATTGATATGAAATTTAACAAAATGTATTTATTTCAGACTTCACCGTGTTCATCAACTCGGAGTAGCATTCGCGGCACGAGTCCTTTGTGCTCGCCCTCTACTCGTTCCTCTTTTAGTGCGAGACAGCCATATCTAGGTTGGAGGAGTCAAGAGAGATTGAATACAACACCGCGGACGCCGCACGAGAGGTACCTAAGTACTTATATAAATAAAAACATACTTAGTTTTCCCCTTTTACTCTCAATCATATCTATTGTTGGATTATTTATCATTGATATTTTTTATTGTTCAGTATTATTTCATGCTTTTCATGTTGCGTATTGTTTTAAATCAACAACGATGAACAATTTTATGTCATCCATATTGTTAAACGTATTAAAAATACGACGATAATATCATATTGGAGAAGAACGATAATTTGAGGAAAAATTTAAGAATATCCATATCTTACTAATAAATACTTAAAAAAGAAAATTGTCTGTGTGGGATTATTTTACTCCTTTTACATAAAAAAATTAGGACAATGGCATATGTGACATATTTTGTAAACCGCGTCTTATACTCACCTAGAGTGACTTGACCCCATAACGTGTTCATATCTTTACTTTAAAGAATAACAGAGTTAGCGAATTTACTATCCGACCTAAAGAAACCTCTTTAACCTCTTAATTACGTAGAATCCTTTTGAATATATAAAGTAGATGTTTGTTAGCAGAAACCAAAATAATATTTAGTTAAATGAGATTTTTTTTTAAATGAATTAAAAACATCTTGAACGTTCATTTATGGTAATATAATGAAATTATGTAATTAAATATAATGAATGTATGTTTTTTTGATCTACATGATCAAAAAAATCCGTTCTGACTGGATCTCGCCGAGATCCAGTCAGAACGTAATGTCTACAGTACAGTGAATTTGCTCTCCTCTGTCTTTTCTCTATCGTTGACGTTATTAGAAAATATCAAAATTAATTGAAACCATAATCAATGCTCCGAATGAAATTGATTTTAAAATCTTCGTAAATGTGAAACTATCATAAGTGGAGCATTTCAACCATAGCTACTATATTATTTAAAAGTCCTCATTTTCCATAACAAATCTTTTCTATATTTCTGCAGTTTTTATAATTGCTTTCTAATTATCTTTTAGGCTAGCCTCATCCCTTCTTCAGCAATCCGCATCAGCAAAAGCGGCAGAGGAAATTCAGTCTTCGATCAAAGAGGTCACATCGGCGATAGTGCACTACGTGTCGGGGCTCGAGCCGGCTAATGGGGACATCGACAGGCAGCCCTCGCCGAGATCCAGTCAGAAACTGTATTGGGTCGAAAGTTCATTTGTTGGTAAGATTAATTACAATTTTAAGTCAATTTTTTTTCAGCTTTCGCGAAGTAGTAACTTAGGGGAAGAGAACGTAATGTTAAGACACTCCGCTCCCCACTTTCCGCCTAATTCTGGAGATATTGCATGCTGTGAGTGGCTCGACACCGGAGCGAAGAAATGCAAATATTAAATATCTCATTTCTTCGACTGGGAATTAAACCCACAACCTGTCACATATATACCCTGTTGATATTATAATTTTGTTTGCGTAAATAAGTAAACATAAACTCTTTGAATATATTCATTCATTATAGTGATCTCTTTCAGTTTATATTTTCAATGTGGCAACTTGTTGCCATTCATAAAAAAATGTTTCGCAAACTTCCTTTTCTAAACGAGTAACTTCTATCGTACTAATATACCTATAGTAAAAGGCAGCTATAGAATAAATGAATGAATAAATGAATGGGGATTTAGTTCGAAACAAATTTCAATTGCAGGCACGAAACCGCTAGAGTCGCCGCAGACACCGCTAGTGGTGTCGGAAGCGCTACCACCGCCCCACCCGCGACCACCGTCTTCCCTCCGCCTCGACCACCGCGCAGCGCCCGGTGAGCGAGCGTGACCACCCCACACATTGCAGGTTTCGATACACGAACGCGCCAACATTCCCCTAGCTAAAACACCGATGTATTACTTAAAATTGCCGCGATTAAAAAGTAACAGTTAGTACCTGATAACGTTTTGATAATGCATTTATACCCTGATATCCAAACCTGCAGTGTCACTTCACTTTGTGTTTGTAGTGAAATGGAATCGTAAAGTCGCTGAAGCTGAAGGATTTCGTTTGACGTTTGTGTTATAAAGCTTTATAGTGTAAGACTCAGGACCATATGCGTAACTAGTGTTGCACCGATCACGTCTTGTGCAAGCATTTATTTGTGCATTACAATTAAGCACTAGCTTGTAGCGGCTTTAATTATCTGTGGCTTGACATTTTATTGAATTGGCGATATTATTTGTTTTCTTTTGTTATTTTCAAAAATATTGCCAGTGCATTGTTTTATAATTTTGTAATGCTAGCAAAGGTTGAATTAAACTTTTGGTTTATTATACGTTTCAATTTTTTTATTATTATTGATTTTATTTCTCACTGTGAAAGTATCCCGCTTTTGGAACATATCATAACATCTTTGCGCAATGCTTGCGCTTTATAATGGAATAGTCAATAGATAAGTTTTTAATGAATTTATTGCCATAACTATAATTTGAAGAAAATCGGAAATGAGAACCAGTTACAAGTATTTTATCATACAATGTACAGAATAAATTATTTTTGTTTGTGTGTTTATTTTGTTAACGCATATCTATATTGATTAGTTTTAGTCTTAGAAAATAATACGTAGTTTTGTAAATACGATATCGCTATATATTAATTTAGGTGCTAATTTCTTGTTACCTACTTACTGTCCTATTTAAATTTCTGCCGTCATCTTTAGTTTTTAGTCACAAATAATCTAAATATATCACATTATAAAGCCTTAATATAATATAATATAAATAAATATATAAACTAAGGCGACAGTTATCAGAACCATGATATTATGTGGTGGTGAGAAGTGACACAGACTGATGTCTCAAAAATGTATGTTCCTTCTACTTGAATCACCTCGTAATTTATGTTTGGGCCGGCACGTCCCTAAGTAAATTATACAGGTTCTGATTAGGTTAGAAATTATAGTTTCGCGTACAAAATTCGCACCGCCGAAGAAAAATTCCGAAAATACGCCCCCGATTATATTTAATCAACGACAAAAATAGTCTAACTTTCGAAGCCTTTTTTAAATCTAATTCATATTAATTTTTAAACTCATTTTTAAATTGACAGTCTGTGGTCAGAATAACCCTAATAACCTGACGCCATTTTCTTTATTATTATTTTCATATTAGCGCTGTAGCTCTCTATATGACCAACAAACTAAATATTTTTATATCTAAAATGTAATTTTATTCATAGTAATAGCTATATAAAATGTTATAGAATCTCGGTACCTTTTTGTTTATAGAATGAAGTGAATATTGTATGTCTCCATTACATTTTATATCATTGTATGTACCTTTTAAGTTAAACTTTACTTATAATGATTATTAAATATATTCAGTTTTATTTTATTTTTGTTTTATTTTTATTTCTGTGACGTTTTATTTATGTTAAAATTTTTCTTGCTAGTTTAGATGATAGTTTAAAGTAATTCGAAGAAAGTAGTCTTTTTAATATTTTAAAAGGTGTTCGATAAATTATGGAAAATAACAACACTAACCGGGGTAAGTGAATATTATTTTTTGAAATTAGATATAGTTTAGTCACCATGTCCTGTTTTGTGCACCTGTTCCACTTGTTTTACATTTATGCTTACTAAATATATACTAAAAATATATTATCCAAATTTAAATATCTTCTGAAAATATTTAACGTGGCCTTTGTAATTTCTTTGCATATTTTATTTAAATAATTTTAGTTAGTCCTTTAATTATAATATTGCAGTCAAATATATTTGCAAATTAATCAGTAATTACTTAACAGTAATACTTAACATAATAGAATTATCAAAGAGAACAGAGTAAACTGGCTACCGACGACTTGCCACAACTAAAATATTAATACTTACAGACTTTCAAGATTCCCAGCGTTCCCTAAACCTGGGTGTCACTAGGCCGTCCCCCAGTTCTACCACGTTGGAGGACGTGCTTGATTCGCTTCTAGGCCTCCCCTCGCAACCAACGAGGATACCGACTCCTCAGCCCAGTCCAAGAAAATCTGCCAGCCCTTATTTTTTGTTAGGCGGGAAGGTATGCATATTTAGTAAATTATTTAATACGTAACGCACGTACGTACGTAAGAACGTCTTTAAAATAAAATTTTGCATACTTTCTGATGTATTTTTATTGAATACAAATTAAAATTTCTCACAAATTTGGAGAACTGAAATACTAGTCGTTACTGGTAGTTGAAGCTTGTAAAGGATAACTGATTTCGTATTCTAGCAAAACCTGGATGGTTCCTTGTATTATAAAGGTAAATTTTCAAAAAGCTCAAAACTCTTGCCTACATTGCTTTCAGAGCCCGCGCTACGAGCAGTTAGCAAGTAGTGGCCATAGCAGCATATCACCTGCATCGCGCTTCATCAGTACGCCTAGCGACCCCAGCTCCTTCACCGACCCCAGTCCCGATCGACCAGGTAGGAACGATATGTAAGTCAAAACCGTTCCAATTTTTTATATTCTCACCTAACACGCCTTACATTTTTGCCCTAACTTTCGCTTGTACCATTTCTAGTTTTTAGGAATTTACATCGAGGACTAATGTCAAGAAGCTGCAGGTATTATATACCCCTTAATAGTGCTCCCACAATGTATGTCCACTTTTGACCTATTAAACCCTCTTTAACCTCAATTTCTCGCAATAAATCTTATTGTATTATATACATATATTCAAAATTCTCCCCACCCCTGTAAGTTTGCATGCCCCTGTGATAGACTAGAAAGTATGTCCAAGCATGCTGTCTTGTCGTGTAGCATCTTGACTTAAGTTACATTCTTGTTTATTTGCTAAACGGTCCTGAGTCTTACAATTATGATTCCTTTGGTATTACTCAATACTAATAAGATTGTATTGCAGGGAAGGATACAGTTGATGTTCTGGCAACTATGCAGGAGTCTAGGCGTCCGAGATCGGCGCAGGGCGATCATTCTCGAAGACGGAGTGAGCCCTTCGCCCATCCCAGTTCGTCTTTAGACCGCCGCACAAGCCTCGATGCCGCTGCCTTACGCTCAGATGTAACTCATCATAATTCAAAAACATCCCTTGCTTCGCTTCAAACACAAAATAGCACTGACGATGCACTCGTTAAATGTAAATTTCCCAAGTGTTCCTCCCGCGCGACTCATTCAGATGCTAAAAGGCACTACAAAACTTGTCACAACTGCACCACTATGTACTGCTCCAAAGAATGCAGACGATCACATTGGGAAAAACATAGAAAAGTGTGTCTTCATTCGCGTGCAAGTACATTGTGTCGACAAATAATTTCCGCTGCTAAAGAAGACTCCAACTCATTAACACAAATAAGTACAATAGCACATAAAGGATATTTGGCCCAAGGTAGAGGAGTCGTAAAAATATTTTTCACAAGTCCAGAAGCAGCAGAAAAATTCACCACACATGGCTACCAATATTTGAGCGAGCCAGAGTTTGTGAAATGGACGTCACTACAACCTAACGAAATGGGTGCAGAATTATACACCGAAGTAGTGAAGCTTTGCAAAGCTTACAACCCAGAAACCAGAGTCATATTATATGTTGCAGTTTGTATTATAAGTGAGGTGCCGACAAAAGGTGCTGTGAAATGGGAGCGACAAATGGTGTCGAGATGCGCAAAATTGCGACTTAGTAAAACAGTGTCTCAAGCAATTCAGGAACAAAATCGAAAGCGAAATAGAAGAGACAGTAAAGGCACGCCCGAAGACCGAGAAACGTTGATACTGACATCAAAACTAACGAACGCGGGAGAGAAAAACGCAGCAACTGCGCACAAATTCAGAGAGATATGCTTTAGGAATATCATAAACGAATTAGAAAGTCGGGGGGTTGTGTTGAAGAAGCATTTCCCTGAAGTATATTCGAGGTTGGCGGCGTACGTGGACGGAACTAGTGATAGGTTCATCCCAATGACTATATACCCGCGGGACGCTAACAGTGGGAGGTCGTTTGTGTGCGTGATAATCCCGGACAGTGAGGCGGACACGCCGGTTGATGGGAAAGTGGTCACCGTGGACGTGGGTGTCGACCGCTCGAAGCACCAACTGTCGACGCCTATGTGATCCAGGCTTTATCTTAGATCATTTATCCATGTATATATTTCAAACTATATAAAGGATATAATCGCTCAAAGCTGTATTCTCATGAACGATTTTGGCTATTTCGTATGTTTCTTCTTCATCAGTCGTATGTAATTTGGTGTTGGATGTACTCCTTGTCTACTTACATAATTTTTGTCAGTGTTATCCTAATACCTTATATTAAATGCAGCATTCACAATAAATAATAAAATGATGTATTAATATGCGACTATTAAGAGAATAAATTATTCTTATATTTGTATGTGTGAACATATTAAAAATGTCACAATGAAATAATTTTTTATGAAAAAATTACCTATGTATGGCGTTTAAGTCCTTTTTACTCTTAAATTAAAAATATTTTATTCATATTGATGAATGTAACCAATTTCACCCGAGTATTTCAATGTTTAATCTTACAATATTTTATAAATAATATAAATTTAACAATTTTATAGTATGCCTTAAAAATATGGATTTTATTTAAGTTATACAATTGTTGTTTTATTGAAAATAAATATATTGTTTTAAATTAATAGATATAATTGTCATATATATGTGTGTGGTTATAGTGCAGTGGCTGAAAAAAAAAGAATTTTATAATGTGACATTTTTGACAATGCATGCTTAATAACATTCTATTTGCTAATATCAAGCTGAACACATCTAATAAGCTTTTAGAACCTACCTTACATTTTTTGTAGAATAAAAAAAAATCATTACAAATCTATTACTGATGAACTGTTCAAAAACTTCAAAAGAATTATATTTTTTTTAAGTTATAATATTTAGGCAAATACATAAATCATTAGTATAAAATTCTTTTTGTTGAGGATTTTTAACAAACACTTAAATTATAAAGTGCTTTATAAATATGAATATTATCACAATGTATATTTAAAGATACATTAGTAAATTGCTTAAAAAAATACATTGATAAAATGTGTATAACAATGTCAAGTCAAATTTTATTTTTTAAGCAAAGATAAGTGTAATTAAAATGCCTGTCATTTTACATTTTGACAATACTTTAGTGGGTATATTAACAAAAAAGAATTCGCAGATGATTATTACTATATAATAATAATATATAAAATATTAATCATTTAATTTTTTATAGAACGCATGTGGGCGTGTTTAGTTATGAGTGTCATATTTTATTATATTATTTATATACTTCTTACATAAATTGCTTTAAAATGTTAAAAATATTCCACATATATTTATATTTTATGTATTTCAAACGTTAGTAAACTAAAGCTAGCAATAACTATTATCAGCTGACATGAAAAAAAAATATTGGCGAAATATCTTACCTTAATGAAATTGCAACTTCATCTTACGATAATAAATAATAGCGCAAAATTAGTAAACAATCAATTTAATATTACTCCTGTCAACAGTGCCAATTGATAAATCATTGAGAAGGTGTGTTTGTTCTTTACTTAAATATTATTAATAATATTCAAATTCGAAATTCGAATCTAAATATGGATTACAGATAATTAATAAAATTGAAATAGCTATTAAATCGTTGCAAAAAATGAATAGTTCAATTACATCTGTCTCATTTACAGAGATTTGAATTTATAATTTAAACGCGTATGAATTATTTAAGTAATTTAACAATATATATTTATTTTATGTAAAATGAACAGTTCAAGAACAAAATTGCAGCCATTCCAAAAATTTTGATCTCAATATTTTTATAAGTATGGACGGATTTAAAAAAACCAGTTTACATGCCAAAATTAGAATAAACATAATAATAACGCGTGGGTGGTTTAATCTGTTGTAATTTATTGCAATTTTACTCGTACTTATGCCTGTTTTAGATAGAAATCTTTGATGTTTTGATAAATTTGGACGATTGTAGGCAAAATTTAAAGAATTGTGAGTAAAATAAAATTCACTTCTCGCTTGCGGGTTCAAGCGAATTATTGATATGTCATTTAAAATATTTCAACTCACCAAATAGTCTCATATCACCGCAATACAAATCCTAAAATTTTACCTATGACCGTTAAAATTCATTTTCTATTGTCCGCATATTAAAGTTATTGTTATCATGTTACTGTGGTGTTCAATTTACAAGGCAGTCAAAATATCCTCTACAATTATATAATATTTATAATTGACATTGAAAAAAAAAAAACAATTTTACAAATACGAAAGTTAATAAGTATATCTATTATATTTAAACCTACCTACCAAATTGATATAGGTGTATCGTGCCTCGCTAGATTCCTTACAGATAGAAGTTAAAATATGTTGACATTTTATTTGTTTAGTGCTTGTTTGTTAGGTCATT
>DWNA01001928.1:0-13061 GCA_018249835.1 Heliconius besckei
TCTATTTATGTATATGAAATAGAAAACTTGTCTTTTCATCTTCACGCTGTATATGCCAATATAGTAGGTCACCTAATGTTGGGAACCCTAATGCTTAAGACAATCCGTTTTTAACTATTCGCCGGAATTTCAATTCATTGGAAGGCGGTTCTTCATTTCTCCGTGTGGGAATCGAACCCACAAACGTTACGTTACAGTTACATGGTTGTGTCCCTGCATCACGACGGCCTCTTATCGTTATTAAATATTAAAATATATATATAGTTTGATTTAAAAAGTTGCTATCATTTAACTGAAGGATATCCAGATAGAAACTACTGTCGACATATTGCATTCTTTGCTTTCTATCGCAATATGAAATTTTATATAAGCGGCGGAACTCAACCCCGCACTCAGCTTAAACTATGTAGAATGCCTTTGGAATTTACAAGAACCAAAATCAAATATTTTCTAAAACAACAACTATTTCACTATAAATGGCCTCATAACTTGCAGATTCACGTATCAGCCCACAAGTAAATCGAGGAAAATTTTGCGATTCTCGAACAAATTAAGTTCAAAGATAGATTGAGTGTCAAGTTGGTTGAGAAGTGATGAAGTAGCTGTACGTCTTCAGAAATGCAATTTACTGCTGCATTAATCAGAACAATATGTTACTTTAGATTCGTACTTCTGTTAATTTGAAGTTTAGTGGTATTTTAGTGTAAAGTACATAAGGTACGAGATATTTATACAAAGATAATTATAATTTTTTCCCTACAAGATGAAGTCAGCTTCACGCATGTATCCCGCACACAGTAGAGGGATCCTTGTTTTAAGACACTCTGTTCCCCACTTTCTGTCGAATTCTGGAGGTATTGCGTGTTGAGGGACTGAACTCAACGCCGCAAGATATAATGTACATTTCCCTACAAAATATAATTTACATTAACAATTATACGAATATATTTTATTAAATAACAATTTCAGATTGTTTTTTACGTCAAAAAGATTAACATCATGTGATTTGAACCATTAATTTCCGAGATAACCGTGTTCAACCAAACATACTCTTTATTTTTACATATGTATAAGTAATAAAAATAAACTAAAATTTTCTAGCCTTACGGTAAGTATTATAATAACAAACTACTAGATCAAAAATATTCTTACTATATAAGCACAAGTAAAATAATAATAAAAATATATAGATTTTGTTAGTCTGATTTATTAACCGATTTATTTTATCACGTTATTAGGACGTCACGTCACGTATAATACAAACCAATATTTAATACAAAAATCCAGTGTACGAGTTTAATTTTATCATATTTACAACCTGTATTAAGTTAATTGCTTAATGATAATGAGTACTAATGATCATTATAATATCAATAACAACTGAAATAATATTATCACCGGTAAATAAAATAACATTTATTCATTTGCATTACGCTAGTTGAATGGGATTTAACAGTTATAGAAATATGTTTATTTTAGAGATTTATTATTATAAGATATATATTATTTTTAATATTTATGGTACCAAGGCAACGCGCGACGTTAAATTCCGCCACTCAAAATACAATGACTCAAGAATTCAGCGGAAAGTTGGGAACGGAGTGTCTTAACACTAGATACCCTCTGCCTAGGTTCCCAAGTTCTCTCTGCCTACCCGTTATGTACGGAAATTAAAAAAAAAGTGTGTAGGTACAATTAACACAAAACAAGCTTGTTTATACATTTTTTAATAATAGTACGCCAATTACTTTTAGTCTAATAAAATTTAAAAGCTCCCGCCAGTGTTAAGCGAGAAAGAAAATCATCTGGTATTCACAACACGAGCTATTTCTCTACCTTAATTGGTCATTAGCATTGTATAATCGTATTAATTATTTTTAAAAGGTAATTTAATTAATCAGCTTCACGGTGTATCCCGCATTTAGCAGGGTAATCAGAGGGAGCTCGTGTTAAGACACTCCGCTCCCCACTTTCAACTTAATTCATGTAGTTTAAATCAATGGAGCTCAACGCCGCGCTTTGCTTCGACACCGTAGCGGTGAAATGAAAATAAATGAAAACTCGTGGAAATATTTAATGTATTTTATAATTATATTATATTTTATTTTATTATATTTTATGAATAAAACACGAGTGGGAATCGAACCCATAACCAGTCGCGTTTACAGGCACTCTCTTGTGCTCCTGTGTCACTACTGGCATTAACATTTAATTAATCCGTATAATTTATTGTACGAAATCAACACTAAAATAAGACAGTCAAATAAAAATATAATCTATATATATAAAAGGTGTCCTTGTCCTCACTGACTGAGGTAAGACGCACGCACAGCCGTAACCGCTAATAGTAGAAACGTGAAATTTGGACAGATGTTTACTTTCGTTATCTGGACATCCACTAAGAAGGGATTTTGAAAAATTTTAACCCTAAAGGGGGGAAATAGGGGTTGAAAATTTGTATGGATTTTTTTTTAAATCGGCATCGATTTTTATAAAATTTGAAATTCAGACTCTTAAAAGTATTTAATTGAACACGTGTTTCATGGTTTTCTTGAATTCTCCCCCTAAGGGTGCAAATAAGGGGTTGAAAGTTTGTATGGAAACATCTTTAAAACGCCACCGATTATTATAAAATTTGAAATTTAGACTCTTAAAAATATTTAATTAAACACATGTTTCTTGGTTTATTACCCCTAAATACGCAAGCGAAGCTGCGCGCGCCCGCTAGTAAACTAATAAACAGACAGCTACTAAGCCTTAGCGTCACAGGTATTTGCAATTGCAGATAATAAAAAATCGATTAAGTGCGAGTCAGTCGCCCACCGAGGCTTCCGTGCCAATTTCAGGATTGTAGGTCAAAGAGAAGTACAACTTATAAAAGTTGACAAAGTTAATTTTGCGGGCCATTCATTAAGTATGAAATGGACTACTAATATAAGTTCGTAATGGTTTTCTATGAAATATCTATAAAATTTTCCTTTACTTGTATAGTAAATTTTCACCTCCATAAATTATAATTAGACGGCGAATGTTATACAAAATGTAGCAAAATCCAGCCATAAATCGTATCTGTTGATTGTGTTGACTGAGAAGTTCCATTTTTGCTGAGCTTTAAGAGACTATAGACCTGAATATTTGATACTAATTTCAGCTTTAATAGACGTACAGTGATCCTATAAGAACCCTAAAAACACCAATCTAATAAAGAAGTAAAAATATAAGACTAAAACTAAGAACTAAAGAAAACTTAGTGTTTAACATAAAAATTTCCAGTACAATACAACTACCATAATTAACTATCCTGGGACCGGCCATGCATAACTAAAGACGACCACAGACGGACCCTGCCTAAACCATACCACTTCGAACCACTGAAATATCTTTGTTATACTAGAAACGATATTTGCCTTGTTTCTATTTCTGTTTGGGTATTAAAGTCAATGTTTTAGAGACGAGCTTTGTGTTTCACAATTATAAATTCAAAATGAAAATATTTTATGAAGCTAATGTAATGTAAGCATATTGTTATAACGCAGGCGGAGTGTGAATTACTGTATACTCGCACTATATACTCGTATATGACAGAAATTCTAGTGACATATTTATTTCTAGTGATATATTCTAGTAAGTTAGACGAAGCAATAAATATAATCAGCTTCACGCTGTATCCCGTACAGAGCAGGGTAGGCAGAGGGAACTTAGAGTTAAAACACTCCGTTTCTTTCTTCCCACCGAATTCTGAAGGCATTGCGTGTTGAGTAACGGGACTCAACACCGCGCTTTGCCTCGATACCACAGTGAATTTAAATAAATATTTCATCTCCTCCAGTGGGGATCGGACCCACCACAACCAGTCGATTTTACAATCACACTTTTTGCAGGGGGCACGACGACCCCCCTTATTAAATATAAGTAGTTAAAATATGTATTATTTATCTTACTAGGTTTTTGAAATATTTTTTTTACCTCTACGTTTTTAAAGAAAAGAATGTTTTGATTTCCAATTCTTTAACAGAAGTGAGCATATTTTATCACTCTTGCAATATTTGTACTAATTATGGGAGCCCATACGAATGTATGTTAAACGAGCCTCAAAATATAGGGTAATAACAATCCGTCCTCGCTTTTTCTCATGTTTTAATATTACCCCATGCGTATAACGTATATCCAAAAATATTATTTTCATACGAACATTATTTTTATATACATATTTTGAATGGAGAGGAAAAGGAATTCGCTTCTTGGCCGAAAATCTCAACCGATTGAAATCCAGACTCAAATCGGCAGATGAAAATCGAGATTGTGGGACTATGGAGATTGTGGGGAGAACTTTCACAGGTTTGATTGCCTCTGAAAAAAGTATTTTCCCATACAGATAGTACATGTAAAAGCTCTTATAGAAATATGATTGTAAACAAATCCTGTATAGTACTCATAGCACCAGCAACACCAGATTAATTAATTGAGTTGCTTTTAGGGTACGCAGAGAGATTCTAGTTATCTATATGGTTCTATGGGTCAATATCAATTTATTCTGTCATCATCATCAACCTGTCCACGTCCACTTCCGTCCACACTCGTCTCTCCGATATCACACCACCTTGGCCCTTCGTCAGCCACTTTCCGTATGACGTCAAGCCAGCAATATCTGGTTTCTTATATAGATATAGTATTTGAATCAGAATTTCTTACATTATAAGAGTTTACTCTCGGTTAGAAGAATGAATTATTATCATTTGCCCGTTCTGAGAAGACCAAAACGTTGAGTTCTGTCACTCAATGCCCACAAGAGTCTCTCTTTGCTTATCTTAGAGTTATAATACATATAATATAAGTCTATTTTTTAAAAAACGACAAGTTAGCAACAATTACGCAATATTTAGCAGTCGCAAGTGTCAATTATGTTTCAGTGGGTCGTGCATATTCATTACAACGGCGCTGCGGCTGGCGAGGGAACACGAAACGAATGAAATTGGCCGAAATAAAACTTAACCAGCAAAACCAACGCTCATCATATAATTTTATATTTTTTTATTTTAAACGTATAATATTGCTATCAAATAGTGGACAAAAGCTTTAATAATTGAAAAGATTGTATCTTATTTAAACGTTTCATTCATTCCTACTCGAGGCATAATTTACTTGAAAATCGACTATAATAAATATTTTATTTAAAATATAAATTCTATTTACTTAAAAGCGTGTCTAGTTTGATCATTAATAATGTTGGTGTCGCGTCCATTTTAATTATAAAGCGAATACCTGTTGTAAAAGTTGCAAGTTTTATAATTTTAAATGGGTTTTTTGTTGTATTTAAGCACATAAATGGGGAGGAAAGAATTTAATTTGTGATTAATCCCAATGCAACGGAGCTATAGATATAAATATAACTGAGCAGTTTCAGGGCAAAAGAATAATAATACCGAGTCATCTAATAAGATTATTAACATAAACTTACTATAGAATAAACCTAACTAGATCATGACGCAGGAGGAACTAAAATATTCATATCAACAAAAACGATAAACAACATTAAATAATACTGGAAAGATTTGTTATATATAGTGTTTTTCAATTACTATTTTGCTTGCTTATATAGATTTCATATGAATATTTAATAATTTACGAAATGGAAAAAAATTGAAATACAAAGATACAAATAAAACGATAAAAAATCTCATTTCCTCAAAATCATTTTGGAATAAATAACATTGACGTTTCAGATATACAAACACAATCTAACGCCATTTTTATAAGAGACAAACCAAATTTCAAGACGAAAAGATCCAATATAGAATCGTGGCAAGACGAATTTATATTCAAGTGGGTTATAAAATGATTTTATGTCATTTCTAGGGAACGGTTTGTGGTAGACAGGAGGATATGTGACTCTGTGGTTGCCGACTTCTAAACAGTTTCACTGGCGCAATCAAAGGTGGAAGAGCTAGCAGGTTTGCAATTATGAAAGGGTTGCTCTGGTATTTAATCATTGATAATTATAATAAATGATGTGGAAAGTAGTTGACAATGTGGTGCATTTGGAAAACTGAATATGATTTTGATTTAAAAATATGAATGTGATTAAAAAAATCAATATAAACACGAAACAATATAAATTGTAAATCTTATTCAGAAAGTAAAATAAACCTTTATTTTTTTAAAACATTGGTTTAAATAAAATAATAAATTATTAATAAGAACGCACTAAAGTTCCGTTATATAGCAGGTTAGGCAGAGGGAACCTGGGAACCTAGTGATAAGACACTCCGTTTCCATTAAGATGTTAACTGGCGGAACTTAACGCCACGATTTGCCTCGTTACCGGAGTGAGGAAATGAAAATATAAATATTTTGTTTTCTCGAGTGGGAATCGAACTCACAATCTTTTGCGTTTACAGTGCCCCCGCACAACTGCGCCAAGACTGTCTAACTTTGTAATATTCCTTTAAAGCTGTATGATATGCGATTCAACATTTATATATTCAACAATTTACAATGCCTGAAATTTTCGAACATTTTCCTCAAATATATGGTAGCCGATTTCAAAATTTCCAAACGTGTATCACATTTTCAGTCGTAAATTAGGATTAGATTTGGAATATTGGGGTAAAATGTATGCAATAGTGGTAGGAAATTCGTGGTTTCTATAGTATTAAGCCTGCATGGAATATTTAATTTTTGTCTATTAAAATCCACACCGATATTAGTAGTAGAAGTGAAAATTTCCATACGAAATAGCATCCTAAGTAAGCTGCCTAAAGCGATGGCTTTAGATATTGTTTGAAAATTCCATTATTTCATCATTTTCGTGAACATTTTGTGTTAAACATTTTGAGCTTGGCCTTTGGTTTTCAATTTTTGTAATATAAGCTAATATTGTGGGGTTATTTACTTTATGAGTGCGGGTTTTAAACATATAAAGTAAAGGAAAACAAAAAGTTATTACTTACAAGCATAGAACCATTTTTATGTTTTTTATTATTATTTTTAATATAAAAATATTTAGACTTTAACATTCTATAAGCAATTTTATGTCAAACGTTAATTGACTTGTAACCCAAAACTGATTCAACGACAGTAAATTGTTCTCAATACGCTTAGTGCCAAGTTTTATCGACTTTATGTCTAACAAGGTAAACATATAAATGAGATCAGCTTGCGGCTTATACAGTGCATACTATAGAAGAATATTCTTAGTTCGCGCTCTTAAAAAAAGATTATAATATGTTTCCTATTTTTTTAGTTATATAAATCAATAAAAAGAGAAAAATCATTTATATCGTTAATTGTTTTCTAAAATAATATTTTTCTTATCTAAGTGGGGCTTATGAATGTCAAAAATAATAGAAGTTTTCGAAAATTGTCTTTAATAAACCTTCGTGGAGCAGTGGGACAAAGTTTGATTTTGACTTTTGTTTCAGGTACGGGTTCTCACTTGGGGAAGAGACTTTACTAAGATACTCCGGTCGCTTTTTAAGGATATTTAATTAAATGATGAAACTCAAAGCATTATTTCCAAAATTAGATCGAAAAAATTTACTTTTTTTTTTAAGTTGAGTAGTTATGCGCCACAGACTTTAGCTGATGAAAACAATGACCTAAAAAAGCGTTTCCTTAAAAAATTTTGACAAACCGTATTATATTTACTACAATAACTATATACTCAGAAGCACAGTGGTAGTTTAAAATTTATATAAAAATATATACATACATATATATATATATATAGATTCTCTAAATCTTGCAAATTCACCATCTAATTCTAGCCAAGTGCCTTATATGGGCGTACAGTCAACGCATACATAATATTAGTGGATGCATACTCTAATATAAATCACGTGCATAACTCATATCCGCTCACGAACAGATATTTCAGCTACATGTAGCTTAATAGTTAATAGTTAAAAGGGTTGAGTTTGTTATCTTATTGGCTTCATCAGGGTAAGCAGATGGAACCTAGTGTTAAGATTCTCCGTTCCCCATTTTCTATAGAATTCAACGAGAGTGGCGGAATTGAACGCCTCTCTTTGCCTCGACACAAGAACGAAGAAATGAAAATAAAAATTTAAATAAATATTTCCTCGAGTAGGGATCGAAGCAACAACCAGTCGCGTTAAAAGTTACACACTTGTGCCATCACAGTGTCTATAATTTTAATTTCTTCTTTAGCTTTCTATTAAATTATATCCACAGTCTTAAAAGTGAAAATAAGTTATATTATTTTTTATAAGAAAGGTGGGTATATTTAAAAAAATGCTAATAAAACCTAACACAATATGTTTTCGGTATATATGATCATAGTAATCTCAGTAAATGTTTGATGTAAATATTCAAAATTACATATACCATTTACATAAACTTGCATATACATATGTAAATGTGCACATTCATATTGTGAATGTACAAATAGAAGTCAAGTGGTACTCGTCGGGCTCTACAATTGCTAACGCTAATAGAAATGGGAAAAAAATATTTTAAAAAATCCAAGTTTCGATTTTTCATTTTACATAAATACTTACATATCTTTTATTATTATTGTTACTTTAGAAAAAATATTATTTCTTTTGGGAAAAAAATATTTCTTTTATGTCTTACATATGGCTTGTTTCAAAAATATTTATGTAAATTCAATGGTTTTTGTAGAAACAATGATTTACATTACTTGACTTTTTGTACAAATAGTAATAAAAGCTAACATAAAATATTCTAAAGTTCCTATGGAATGGATGAAAGAGTTGTGTGCTTAAATACGTTTCTTGTATAAACTGGGGTGAACTCTGGAGAGTACTTAACTCTGTGGTTTCGTATAGCGTGAACTTATGTTTGAATTTAGGTAATAAAAGGTTCCCATACACATTTATTATAATTATCTGGTACGCCTTTATGTAATTCGGTTAAATCAATTGAATTTGAGGGTCTATTGAAAGGATTTGAATTTTTTGTATGCCTTTATAAATATGCTAAAGCTTATTCGCTCTTTATAAAATTTTTCAGTTAATTCTTGACCCATAGATATTTTTTTTAACTAATTATTTTTATGTACATATTCCATTTTATTCATAAATTTTTTTTTAAAAGTGGAGACTTTGGCTATTGAAAAAAATAAATAATTGAAATGCATACAACCCCAAGCTTCGGTCTATAAACATGTTAAAGTCAAAACAAAACTGAATTTAAATTTGTCATGTTTATAAAACGAAAATGACTACATAGAGTTCGAGGTCTCATATAACTTTTTACGTTATATTTATATATTTTTATATAAATTGAAAATGTATATATAATAGAGCAATCTTATTTTTCAGATCCAACAAATAATTGGCTATTAGAACCCAAGCAAAAATCTATTCTGGTTTCAACATAATAGTACGAGTAAATGGTGATTCTTCACGATGTTTTTGTAGCACGTGATAAATAACGAGGGCAATCCATTTCGCTTTTCTATTGAGACACATTGAAATACTGTAAGTACCACATTAATATTTTCTATTATATTATTAAAAAAATACTTAATATTAAAGTTTCTAAAAGCCATAACCAGGTATCCTCGAGAGTCGTATTTTATTAAATTGAACCACAACAGTCTGTGTTCATATAAATTGCAGAACTTTAGTAATTATTTACCGTCCTGCAGCTTTCAAACGTTGCCTCGAATTATTTATTACAATAGTTGACTATAAACTTTGATATTTAAATATTTCAATTGTATTGACATCTATTCTCGTAATAGTTAAACATATTGACAATAGAAGTTCCAACTTACCGATATATCTGCTGGCGCTCTTCGCCATAGTTTCAGTCAGTTGACAGCAAAAGGAAAGGGAAACGAAGCTGAGGAACAATCCTTGGTAAGTTTCTTTGATCATCTCTTCACTTTCGTTTAAACTTTTCGGTTAAGTCCTAACTTCATAACTAAGTAATAAATGCTGGGCTAAAGTTAACTCACGTCACATGTTAAAGTTTTGGGAGTAAATATTAAATGTTTTGATACTTTGGAACGTTGGAGTATACTCGTAGTTGGCAAGGTCGAGTGCTCTCGGCACCCTAGCACCGACTGAACTGCTACCCTCACAGCGGGTGGATATCGCTGCGCAGTGCAGAATATTATGCCGACTGTACCTCAGTGTTTCATTTAAAACAGCTTTTTAGTACCGAATTTGTTAGTTAGTTTTCATTTGTATGAATCATTTTAGTTCTAGTTTAAGTGTTATTATACAGCTATTTCAATTATTAAATGCATTAATTAAAATAGCAGTGGATTGTTAATAATTTGTACGAAAGTAGTATTCTGTAAATAGTTTTATTGAAATGTTGGTTTAATTTTTTTTTATGTGTTCGCGTAAAATATTCTTTTGTATATACCATTGTTGGGCATTTAAATTGTAAATTTGGTATTAAAATTCACAATACTTGCCTTATTTAAAGATAAATATAAGTTTTAAAAGAAAACATTCTTCATTTTGAGGCCAGCCTTGGCACAGGGGCGCAAGTTTGACTATGAACGCGACTGGTTGTGGTTTCGATTCTCACGCGAGAAAATTAAATATTTACAAATAATATCCATCGCTCTAGTGTCGAGGCAAAGCGCGGCGTTAAGTTCTGCCACTCAACAGGCAATGCCTTAAGAATTTTACGGAAAGTGGGGAGTGTCATAACACTAGGATCCCGCTGCCTATTCTGCTACACACGGGATAAAGCGGAAGCTGAAAAATAATAAAATAAACATTGTTCTTAAGCAACGTTTCAAAATGTTTTTAATATGCAAATTAATCTAATGAATAACCTCGATGGCGGCCGCTAAATAGCTATCTAGCGCTGTAGTCAGTCTTCAGCAGGAAAAACGACCTATTAAATTATCTTGCATAAAATCTTTTGTTTCAAAAATCTAAATACATTTGTATAGTAAGAGTTTCTTTGAATTTGTCGGTCGGTTACTTTGGTTATTTCCTTCCGGGTTCGACTCGTTTTGCCTTACGTGTATCAGTCAAGTTTCGCCTGAATTTATGTATGACCTGCTCGGGATGTACGAGGCTAGTGTAAAAAAATACGAAGCCAGCACAGAAGTTTTCTCGATAAATAAAGAATGTTCTTGGAATTTTTTACACTCCAGTTTGTCTAAAGAGAGTTATTGGTTTCTGATGATGGAGGGATTCTTGTGTTTTTAGTGTATTTTTGTTTAAGTTTTGTTTAGTAGTATGTATGTATAATTTTTATTAAGTTTTTTGTGTATATGTATAATTATTTAAAAATAGCTTATATATATATATATAGCTTATATATAGCTTCACGCTGTATCCTGCACACAGCAGGGTAGGCAGAGGGAACTTAGTGTTAAGACACATCGTTCCCCACTTTTTGCCGAACTCTGGAGGCATTGCGTGTTGAGTGGCGGAACTCAACATAGCTCTTTGCCTTCACAAGTCAACACCAGAGCGAAAAAATGAAAATATAAATGTAAATAAATATTTTATTTCTTCGGGTGGGGATCGAACTCACAACCGTCGCGTTACAGTTCCACCCTTGTGCCGCTTCGCCATGACAGCCTCAAAAAAAAAAAAAAAACAAATGAAATAAATACAATGTTTAATAAGATATTATATCCTTTTAAAAGGATAAGTTATATTTTAATTCTAAATAAAGAAATAGGACACTGCAAAAGAATAAGATTTATCTTAATAGGACTCTTAGCCAAGTACAATAAAAAATGAAACGAGTAGAAAATTATAGTAAAAAACTCAAGAAAAATATGCAAATGTCAAGTATTACTAGCTCATATAAAAAGTTAATTAGAAGCTAACTTTATTATTGCGGAACGTTTGTTATACATAATATGATGACGTACGTTTCATATATCTATCAACCTACCTACCTATCAACCTACCTACCTATATACCTACCTTTCTACCTACCCATTAATTTTAAAGTATGACCTTAATTTTTTAAGCATATTTCTGTACTGATTTCCTTTGTTTTGGTTTCGTATGAAAGCTAAATTCAGTAATGTTATATAGACTATAGTACTCTTGAGGAACCAATACTAGCTACATTTAGCTTTAACAATAAAAAAACGGACCAGTAGATCCAGAGATATTAGCATTTAAAGTAACAAGCAAGCAAATAAACTCGTTCGCTTTATTATATTAGTACTAGTGGACCCGAACGCGGCTACGCCCCCTTAAACTATACGAATATTTATTAAATATATTTATGAAATTATTTTCAGTTTCAATAGACAAATGCGTTAAGCAAGCTCATTTTGGGTGACGTTTTCTAACAACAAACTTTGCAAATCATTGCTAAGCAACGGTCGCATAGCGACGGTTGTTATAAACATGGCGGAATAAATTGCATGTCAAACTAATAAGTATTTTAATATATTGATATATATCGAAAATATTACGAATATGAGAAAAAAAAGTATCCTATGTTCATCCCGGTACCATGTATCTCTATATGAGTATTTTATCACAACTAAATTAGCGGTTTCATCCTGATTGCGTAAAAGACAGACAGAGTTTAGACAGAGTTACTTTCGAATTTATAATATAGGTATGGATAGATCTGAAAATATTAATTCACTTTTACATTTAAATAAATGTATTTTAATTTATACATATAAATTATTAAAGTATCGTTTTTACCATACTCAAAACATCAAATCAAATTTATGAAAATTACTTATAATTTATTACACAAAAAGCAACGAAAACTATGTTAAATATAAATAAATTTCATAATTTCCATTTCATACAATCACAATAAAGCTATCTATATATACACTGACATTGACATAAATATTACTTTTATCATACAATACATATATGCAATCCTCAAACAAAAAAAAACAATCCCTTCAATAACTTTCAATTCCATTCTATTGAGCTATTGAGTACCACTCGCCGTTTCAATAAAAGGAGTAATAATGACATATGAGAATGCAATCAGCGGATGCTATTATAAAAACGCCTTAGGACTTTTTAACCGACTTCTGTAAAAGAAGGAGGTTAGGGGTTTTCAATTCGATTGTATTTTTTTGACTGGGTAGACCGATTTATATGATT
>DWNA01001929.1:0-13059 GCA_018249835.1 Heliconius besckei
GTATCAGCTGTAGAGTCAAATAAAGGCGATAACTTTTTAAGTTAAACCTACCTTTATTTACAAAAGTGATATCATTGAATCAATTAGAGTGTTTTTCATTCACGGGTTATTTTTATAACACTCGGACGCTTCTTTTTAATTTGGACATTTAGCCAGGTTTATGTTATTTGTTTCTTATATTATGTTGTTTATTTTTAGTATTGAAGTTAAGTATGTCTTGTTAGTGAAAAAAAAAATAGTTTTGAACAAAAAATTAACTGTGGTATCTAATATTAGAACCATATTTTGTTATTAAAAATTATATTATATTAACTCAATGCTTATTATGGCACTCAAATAGTCCTTAAACTACAGAACTTTTAATATTTCTAGAAAACGCAATATTTAGGTTAAAATACTTTATGAAATTGTCATATAACACAGTACAATATTTTTAATCACAATAATCGTCTAATATTTTTTTGCATATCTCCTAAAAATTTTATCATTTAATCTCATAATTATTTATAATTATAGTCAGATTCATAAAATATCAAAATGGTTAACTGGAATATGATCGGAGCGATGATTTTTCCGAATGTCGGAGGTTGGGCCGGAGCCCTAACAATGTCTGGACAAGTGAAATCAGATAATGGAAAAGCTTGGTATCAAACCATTAAGAAACCTAGCTGGAACCCACCAAATTGGGTGTTTGGGCCGGCCTGGACTGCGCTTTACACAGGCATGGGCTATGCTTCTTATAAAGTGTATGAAGAGTGTGGTGGATTTACAGGTATGACATATAATATAATTAATTTAGTACAACAATGTTTTTTTTATATTTTTTAAAATATTGCAGAAAATGCAATGATGCATTCATTTTAACTTTTAAGAAAAGACAATTATTATTTCATTGTTGATTTGTCAATAAGTGATATTTAGATTGATGTACTATCTAGCAGAGTATACAAAAGAAACCTACTAATCAAGACACTCTTATGTACTTCCTAGCCTAATTTGAAACATGAGTTGAGTGGCCTAAGTCAATACTGCATTTTGTTTTGCCAGTGGGGAAAAATAAAAACAATTATATATCTGATTTAAAAATGTCTGTCTCAATTAAAAATCTGTACATTAATAAATTTGAATAAAATAAGTAATATAAATATCTTCCTATATTATCAATTAAAAGCTGTTGCTAAGGTCAATTTATGTCAATTCTTTGCTTTTTCCACCACTTGCATATTATTATTGTTTATCAATAAGAATTGCCACAGTAAAGATAAGGTACTTAAATATCAAACATTATTCTTAAGTGCTGATATAATTTATTGATATAATATTTTTTTGTTATTTCAAGGGTTTATTACAAATTGTATATGTATTTTTTTTTTACATTGCATCCTGTATATGGTAGGCAAAGCGAACCTGGAAACCTAGTGTTAAGACACTACATTCCCAATAAGACACTTGTGTTCCCCACTTTCAGCCGAATACTGGATGAAGACATGTAATTTGCAAGAAGAAAGAGGCATTGTGTGTTAAGTGGCGAAACTCAATGCCGCGTTGTTAACAAACAGACGAAAAATATCCCCGCTCTCGTAATGATAACCATCACTCAATGTACAATATATCGAAAACTGCGCTCAAACGGAGTATTTTAACACTAAGTTTTCTCTTAATTGCCTACTCTGTATTTTTTTCCCGCTAACCTGTACTGTCCCATTTTTTGGCAAAGATTTTTTTCTCCATTCTTTTCCATTTCTTCCCCTTTGATCTATTTTGTGACACCGTTCAGGCCTGTAATGGTCCAGCTCGGCCTTTCGGTCTGCCAATTCTCCTTTTAGAAGCCTAAAACTTTTTAGGCATGCGACGGACATGTGTGGCCCAATCCTTTTCTTTTTAATCGTAGCGGCTTTAATACCCACGTCAACGATTGTCGTGCGGGTGCGTATTAGGCAGAACTGATTTTTGTGAATTCGTCAAAGACCATGTTGAAATTCTATCATTTCTCGAAATATATTCTGTAAATGTATTTACTTCAATGTATAACTTTAATTATTTTAATTTAAGATGAGGCAGTTATACCGTTAGCGTTATATGGAGGACAGTTATTGCTTAACTGGTCATGGTCGCCAGTGTTCTTCAAGTTCCACAAAATTGGTTTGGTAATTATGTTTTTGTTTATCTTTAGACGTGTTCAGAAAGGTTGTAGAGAAAAAGGCTACTGTAAACTATATACATATATTTTTATCTCTTTTATAAACTTTGCATGTTGGGTTTCGTTACTCACACGTTTTTTAGCTTCATTCTGTATCCCGGTAGAGGAGAGGAGGAGAACCCAACTGTCCAATTTCAGTGGCAATGCGTATTGAATGGTGTTTTAAAAGCCCACAATTGTCGAAGTTTTTCTTCAACTAATTTATTTGAAGAATCTATATTAGAAAATACGAATCTTTCTTACGTTAACTCATTTCATTTGCATATTTGTATCCTTACTCATATTTGTAAGTTGAGCAGAGATCGTGGTAATGGTGGAAGATTAGCGGAACAAGCATGTGACTGTATACGCAAAGACTGGATTCAAATTCGATTCCCACTCGAGGAATGCATTATTTTCATTTCCTTGTTCTAATGAAAATGATAAGAAGTGTAGCGTTGAGTTCCGCCACTCGACCCGCTGTATCTCGAAAATTGGACGGAGGAAGGTTCCTAATACGGAACATACGGGATGCAGCATAAAGCTAAAAAAATAGAGTAGCAAAAAAATAAACACCTTTAACAATATAATTGTTGAAATCAAAACAAAATTTTCTTTTGTTTTCAGGCATTTTTCCACATTCTAGCATTAGACGCGGCGGCCGTAGCTTGTACAATAAGCTTTTATAATGTAAACAAAAACAGTTTATTCTTTATGGCGCCATATTTGTGTTGGTTGAGTTTTGCCACTTGTTTAAATTATTCTATCTGGCAATTAAATAGTGATGAGAAAAAATAATAACGAAGTTTTTATAGGATACAGATAAAAATAATATGGTTATAATCGGCAACATCTGTGTTTTAAACGCAGATGTTATTAATGGTATATTTTTATATGGGCATATTTTATTGTATTTTTAATGAATACATATAGATTTAATTTTTTTTGGATATTTCGTTAAGGTGTTGGTGTTTAAGATATGAAAATTCGACTGAATTTCGAGATTTCCATTTCATTTACGAATTCAGTTTAAATATATATTACGTTATATTCCTTCCTATATTTTTATTGTTGATGCATTTTATAAAAAAATAATTGTAAATAAAACACAAATTTTCATATTACATATTTATTATATACATATTATAAACAAAGTGCAATATTGTATATGTAATATAATATACAAATAAATATTTGGACAACTACTTCATTCGTTTTATTTTGTTTAACTCCCCTTGTTGTATGGACGCGTCTTTGTAGATCTGTTTCACTTTCTCTTTTCTTATGTTGTCGCTGGAAGGATAAATAATAATAATTAATTATTTAATTAAAGTGTTATTTATATTAATATTAATATTAGAAGCTCCTCCGAAGCAGTAAAAGCTAAATCTGAGAATTTTATTATTATTTAAGGGAACGAATTATTTTTATTTTTTCACTGGTTACAAGACACGGCGTTGAATTTCGCCTTTCAACACGGAATGTCTCAAAATCTACAATGTCTTAACAATAATTTCCCTCCGTTTTCTATGCTGTATACAGACACAAAACAGAAACCAGGACTGTAAAAAGAAAACAAAAATAAATATCAGGATTTAAATAGACTAAGGCTAAGGGACTTGATAAGCGATTTAAAATAGTAAATTTAAGGTCACGTTATAAGGTCTTAAGATAATATCTACAAGAAATAAACATCGAATTAAAAATAAACTAAATATATATTGCTATAATGATAAATATATGAAAATATATAATAAAAAAATACAATAATACCAAATAAGAACTAACACAAAAAAATATAAATAAAATATTTACCTCTGTATCTTCTGCCGTATCTTCACTGACGCTATGTACGACTTGTCACGTCTTATTTCTCTTAGAGCGCCTTTCATTTCTTTCTTATATTTATTTTGTAGTCTTGCCTTTTCTGCGTTCTCCCTAGATAATTTTGAACTCTTACTGCCTGTGAAGCTGTTGAACAATAATCAAAATGATTAGTTACAGTTAAATTATCGAGGTCAGTCGTGGCGGGGTACAAGCGTGTAATCGCGACAGGTTGTGGGTTCGATCCCCACTCGAAGAAATTAAATATATATATATTTTCACTTCTTTGCTTCGCTTCGCTTTCGCTCTGGTGTGAGGTAAAGCGCGGGGTTGAGTTTCGCCACTCAACACACAATGCGGTATTTAACACAGTTACAAGGAAGTGATATTGCTATAATAATGGCAGGAAATTTAAAAGTGGTATAACACAAGATTTTCTTTGATTATCAGCGTACATGCCAGAAATGTTAACTATTACGCAAAAATATATGTTTTTTAAGTGTTGTTTTGTAAGTTGAGTGTTGTCGTAATACTAATATACTAAATATGAGTTCAATAGAAGATGAATGCAATGCTATTGTCATCATAAGTTCTTTTTAACTTTTACTCTTAGGTGTTTTGGTGTAAAAAAATAATATTATAAAGTTTTCTTTAAGTAAAATTTGAATCTGCTTCCAAAATATAACAATATTTGAAAATTTATATGAAAAGTTATACATTTTATAGTTTTAGTATATATACTTACACATCTTGTATTTCCGGTTCATACAACCTCAAAGCCTTCGGTCTCACCTTCTCCCTAGCCATTTGTGTGTACGTCTTTACTTCTAAGTTCTGTTTAATATATTGCAATACCTCCGAAATCTTCTGTCTAACTTTCTTCGGATACAAATCCACATCAATTCTCCCCAATAACTGCACATGTGGCTCAAAAATGGCGTTTAATGCCTCAATTTCTATGTAATTATCGAAAAATTCCCTCAACATAGATACAGCATTGTACAAGCATCGAATTTTAAAATCATCATTTCCGTCTGTCAAAACTAAATCTTTTGCCACCATTTTTAAATCGACGTCAGAGTTCGAACAGTCGCTTTCTAAATTCAAAATTTTGACGTCTTTATGTAAACGGAATGGCGGCACTACTTGAATTGGATTTAAAATAGAAGTGTTTGCGCATAAATAGAAAATGCCTCTCAGAAAATTTAAAGCGGACGGAACGTATCTTTTTGATAAAAACGTATATTCTAAGACTAATGCAACTATAAAGAATCCTCTAGAAATCGACTGAGCGTCTCTAAATCGCGACAAAGTTAGTATTTCCGCCATAAAACACAAAGACGGCGTCGTCACCGGATGTCGGAAATCCGAAGTGGGATACAAAATTGATATTAATTTAAAAAATACAAGCGTATCCAAATCAGGCACTTTTTTTGGATTATGTTTGAATTTATCATGTTTTTCTTTTAGCAATTCCACTATATATTTCTTAGTTGACACTTTATTTAAATGAACTAAATCATAGAAAAACGGTACTAATTTGTTGAAAATAAGAAATGATTTGATAATTTCGGCTTCTTCTTTTAAATTTGAAAATATTTCGTGTATATACTGTAATAAATGTGCGTAGAGTCTACTTAATAGTTCTTTATTGTTTTCCGCGAGACTTGGGTCGTAATTTTTTATTAATTGTTGTAACGCTGTAGCTTGTTGTGTCGGTGTTTTACCCATTAATAGTTCCTAAAAGAGAAATTAAATATTATCTTTGTATATTCAATACAAATAGTTGATTATTGACATTAATAAAATAATTATGTTAATAATTTAAGACAATCGTGTATCGTAGATAGCAGAGTGTGTCTGTAAACGCGATAGTTGTAGATTCGATGTACATTTGACGAAATTATTAAATTTAAATTATTTTCATTTTCTCGCTATGGTAGATAAATTACGGCGTTGAATTTCGCCAGTAAAAACAAAATGTCTCGGACAATGTGTGATGAATGAACGGGGTGTATTAAAACTAGGTTTCCTCTGTTATACAACGTGAAGATGAAACGATACTTACTTTCAAATGATCACCTTCACTAAATCGTAAATCGAAGAATGAACCAATAGTTTCACTATTATCTTCGATTTCTTCATCCGATCCATCAGATTGTCTTAAGTCTCTGAAATCATCCTTTTCATCATCATCATCATCATCTTCAGAACTGTCATCATTATCACCAGATTCATTATTATTATCTTTATTATTTGAATTTTGAATTTTCTTTTTACCTTCATTGATTTCATTATTTGTAACTTTAGATTTTTTCGTTTCCTTAACATCTATACTTATTATTTCATCAAATACTTCTTTCTTTCTTTTTAAATTGTTACTTATGTTTGTTTCTAGTATACTTTTTTCTTTTCGAACATCTTTATTTTTATCATTATCAGAGCTTTCATCATCTGTTGATTCTTGATCGTCTGAACTTTCATCAACTTTTCCGTTCTCTGTATTATTTTTTTCCTCATCATCTTCACTTTCTTCTTCAGATTCATTTTCATTAGAAACGTCACAATTTTTTTCATTATTATCTTCATCACTATCATCATTAGATTCATCATTGTCTTCTTCATCAGATGTATCTGATACGCCATCTTCGAATTTTTTCTTTGCATTTGGTACTATAAAATGATTTTTTTTATATTTAAGTTATCATAATATAATAAAATTGTACTCTGTTTTTACTCGCTATTCATCCACTTCTACTGGTTGATTGGAAGAGATCTCTTTTAGAGATAAGTCCACCTTTGTACACGAAATGTCTTTATGTATTTGTTTATAATGTTTTTTTTAATGCGGTAAAAAACACCTAGACCTACATCCATGAGAACTATAAACGCGACGGTAGTGGATTCGATTCCCCGATTTCGATTCGGGGAATGAAATATTTAATATTTTCATTTCTTCGCTCTGGTAACAAACGCGGCGTTGAGGTCTGCCACTCAACATGAAACGAGAAACGGGAACGGAAGTGTCTTAATAGGAACGAAGTGTACGGACCACTAGATTCCGGTACAGAGTTAAGCTAATAAAAAACGATATCTATTTAAAATTACACTATTTTAATCGTTTTGGTATTTGAAAATACATTTAAGAAAACTTGCCGTTATTATAACAACTTTTTTATTATTTAATTTCTCCCGAATTTATAAAAATAATTTTAAAAAATGCAAAATATTGCAAAATTGCAATAATTGAATTGAGAATTGCAAAATTAAGAAAACTGTTATAAAATTGCAAAAAACTATAATTAATGTACTACAATTGCTAATAATATGAGTAGTCATTTAAATTCTAATACATTATTTAAAATACCTGAATAATCTTTTAATACATGTTCTGGCACTAATGGCTTCCCTTCATTGTCGTACGCGAGCATGAATTCCTTTTCGTCGTCTAATTCAAAGTTATCATCTAAATCATCTGCTGATCTATAAGGGAAAAAAAGTTATGGCTTTACTCTGTATTCTTCAAAACATAGCAGGATATGCAGAGAGAACCCAGTGTTAAGACACTCTGATCCTTACGCACCGCCTAAATATCTAGTCGTTGCGTGTTGAGTGGCGGAATTCAAAGCCGCGAGTTGCCTTGTTACCGACGAGACGAAACGACGAGAGCGACGTAATGGATATAATAAATAACTCATTCCTCTGAGAGGGAATTGAATTCACAATCAATGTTTCCTTTAATTATATAAATTCACTTTAATAAATAATCAACAATAACATAATATTACATACAGAATTATTAGAATATTCTTATGTGGAAATAAGATTACTTTAAATATATTATATTTTCGAGGCGCAGCGACACAGTGTCTTCCTGTAAGCGCGTCGGTTGTGGGTTCGATTCCCATTCGGGGAATACATATAAACACAAAGCCTCGATAATTCGGCGGAAAGTGGGTAACGGAAGTGCCTTAATAGTGAGTGTCCTAGTTCCCTAGTTCCCTCTGTCTACTCAGTTATGTGCGGAATACAGCGTGAAGCTAAAAAAACAGTTTTCATACCTATGCTTGGGAGTCGGTTTAGAATTTCTTGCTGTAACAATTTCTTCAGGCACCATTCTTTCTTCTCTCTGTCTTTCTAACTCTTCTATTTTCTTCCTTTCTTCTTCGTCTTGTTTTTCTTTACTTTTCAAACCATCGGATGGCTGTATAAGTAACATGCTTTTGTTTATTTTTCTTTATTTGACTGGTTGTCAATCATACACTTTCGTTATTAATTTTTTGTGTTTGTAAATATTTAAAATTTTGATTATTGCATAAATGTGCGTTAAGTGCACATTTTTATAGACGCAGCGTTGATTTTCCGCCCCTCAACATAAAATAAATAAAGTGTTTTATTCATTAAGAGAAATAAAGTGTTTTAACACTAGGTTCCCTCTACCTACCATCCACAAGTGGTAGACAAAAAGAAGTGACTTTTTTTTTAATATATTTTAATTAAATCTCTTTAACCGAATTAATCGCCTATATTTAATCCGCCAAAAAAAAAATATTAGAATACATATATACATATATATATAAGCACAAACCAACCGTCCCTCTCTTCTCAAATCTCAATTCCCTCATAGTTTTATCATAATCCAGGCCAGTCTCAGCCTTACTTAGCAATTTATCTATAATGGACTCCTCTTTTTTCTGTTGTTTAAACACAACTGGCTGTAAATCCTTCCATTCGCTATCTAATTTCTCTGTTAAGTCTAAAGTTTGTTCTTTTTCCTTTTGTTTCTCTGCTTTGCGTTTTTTAGACTCGGCTATAAGTTGTTCTATTAAGTCTTTGTGGGATTTAGCGCCATCTTTTGATTCTGATTTTGATAGCATTCCACCACCAAAGTGACCTTCTGATACAAATTCGCCTGTAATAATATTTAAAAAAAAAAATATTTTAAGTGTAAATTCACTATAGTGAAAATATACTCAGGTATAGACAGTGTAAAAATCTCCCTGCCGATAAGTCAATAGTAGTCTGAAAAGTAGTAGAAAATTACATTATAATAAAAGTGACATGAGTTCTAAGCATATATTTCAGTTCACTTCAGGAATTAATTAATGACGCTTCGAGTGTGCCAGTTGAGCACTAATCACTTTGCCAATGTCACATTGTATGGAAAGCATATATTTAAAAAAAAATACTTTAAAACCTTTTTTAAAATTATTCTCTAAGCGGAGCAACAACGCCACAGTACCTTTATGCATACCGGTTACAAGCCCTGGTCAAGAGAGAATGAACTCTACTGTATTAATAAATAAATTTTCGACTTACCACCTAAACCACCAAATCTTTTTTCATCTTCTTCATCATCAGATGATCTTGGATCATCAAATTTCTCTATTTGTTCTAATGTTTGGCCTCTATAGAAATGCAATATAGATATTATAAAAAAACATTTCAATTTTAAATAATTGCAGATAAATAAATGAAGATCAATACTTTTTACTTTGAGAATTTTACATTTGTATAAATTTCCTTAATAAGTATGTTTCTTTTCCAAGTGTAGAGTAACACTTTAAAAATTTTAAAAATGAATGATTTTCTTCAAATTTTGATAACATTAAGTTTAAAACATGTTCTTTATACTTATTGCTATGTGATACTAAACACTAATGCATCGTCTCAGTCAGGCTAAACCAAAAACATATTAAAATTCAATTAGCTATTCGGTTGGTGGCATCTGTTACAGAGCAGAAAATATTTCTTATTGAAATAGGCATATTTTAATTAATTTAATAAAAATTTTATCCATGTGTTTTAATTCAAGGCACTTTATACTACAAATATAAGTTTATAAATATTTTTAGAGAACAAGTGAAAAAATAAATAAGAATCATAGTCTACCTATGTGTCAATATTTCATCATCAGCAAGATTATATATATTCTTTTTGCTGTGCTGTTTAGCCCTTTCAGCAGCAAATCTAGCGATCATACGGTCTTCGGTTGATAACTGATTATTCTTCTCACCAATACGTCGATCAATAAATGTGTTTGTTTTGTTGATGAGCTTCATTTCTGTTCCCAGTGTCTCTTTCCTCTAAATGTGTAAATTTGAAATTATTAAGTGGCACAAATATTACTGCTTTGTATTTTTAAACTACAATAGGTACATATAAAAAATAAGATGTTTCATCTTTACGACGATTGGAACCTTAAGTATATGTTTTCCATTCTATAATAATAATCATGAATATGATATAATTACCTTTTGAATAGCTTTTGCACGTGATACACCAGGTAGGCCTCGGTCATGCTTAGATTTTTTACCTAAAACTTTAAGTTTCTCTCTATTAATATGAACTTCAAAAGGATTCAGTTTCTTCTTGTTAGCTTCAGTTTTTTTCTTATTATGAACTCTATCAGCTAGATTTGCATTTTTCTTGTTCTTTACTTTAGCCATGGCGAGTCTCTTTATATTGGATTTATCAGATTATTTAAAATGTATGTTATATTTGAGGTTAGCCGTTCGTCAACAAATAAAATCATCACATGGCTTTGACAATATTGTCAAATGTCAACAGCTTTCGGCTTGTCAATTGTCACATCTTTGTTGAAGGTACGTTCAAAACACATCAGAATTGAAAAATATATAAATAATTTTTCTAGGTGATGTTCTATACGACCAACATCGTATTTTTTTATATTTTACTTAAATAAATATTAATATACAGTAGTTAAAATATTTTGATTAGAGATGTGACCATTAAGAATTTAGCTGACTAGCCAGCTACCCAATTAAAACGGCCGCGTAGTCGCCTAAACTCATCAAGTGTTATTGTGCATTATAGTGAAATACATCAATTTAATCAATCTCTTTATAATTAGGCGTGATTGATTTTTTTTAAAATAACGGGTTAAATTTTCGTTAAGTAAAAAGTATTACTTTCAAACATAATTTCTAGTGATGGATAGGGAAACATTATTACAATAGCTTATCAATCAATAGCGCTTATCAAGTTTAATATCATAAGAGGTTAGTTAACGTCAAAGAAACAACAAAATAAATAAATAAGATGTAAAAAACTAGTAGTAGTTAACAATGTGAACGCTTAAACCAATCGTGCCTCTCCATCACATGTAGGCTCGGATCAGGCGGAACGTGACAATAAGTCATATTTTTATGTGCATGCAGACGGCGTTGATCGGTAATCGACACTTAACTAATTTTCATATCAATGTCTTCTTAGCTTAAATGTAGTTTAATATTAAAACTGAACGCATTGTTAGTATATTTCGCGCCTTTCATTGGTTGCCGTTTCAGAAGCCGAAGATATTCGAAGTCATCTTCGGCAGATCTCGTGTGGACGCCGTGTAGCATCTAGCGCGTAGGTATATTATTGTGTGGCTGTTCTCTATAGTCGGCGGTGGAATATACTTGTCCTAATAAAATGGCAGATATAACTAAGGAAGATCTCAAAAAGGAAATTAAGAGTAAGAAACTTATTATATTTTATGTACAACACACTTTCTTGTACTTAATTTACATTTTTTAAGCTGATATCATTAAATATCTTAACACAGCCTATCTGTGAAGATCACGTAATGGCTACCTACAAATTGCAAGAGAACTTTGCATTTTCACTTGTTTTATTTGGAAATATCTCTGATAGTAGATGATTATTACAAAAATGTTTCATGTGAAAGTTGTTTGCTAATATTTTGCGGATCGATTGGTATATATGCCTTCATTTTTCCCGTCCTATTTAAGTCTACCCACTGGTGGTTTATTTTTATGCAACGCGTAGCTTCCAGCATAGACGCTTCACGTACGCCACGCTAAAATGGCTAGCTCTAAATTATGTTTAAATTTGAGAAATGACGCGCACCTACATTCAAAACAACTATTATCTGAAACGTTTTATTTGTTTCATCCTAATTTGATTATTCTTAAGTATTTTGTGAATGTTTTGTCAATTTAGTATAGGACGCCATGTTGCGCGGCCTCGTTCAGAAATGCAATACAAATAAAAGACCGTGACGTTTGAATCAGAACTTATTTTTCTTTAACTAATGTTGCTTAATATCTTCCACTTTCATTTTATTTTGTTTTATGTGGTTTCATTTTATTTTTTCCTGATTTAACTTTTGTGAATTGATAGTTTTGTGCAACAAAACTCGTATTTAAAAAATCGATACTGCCTGTATCAAAGAAAAGATACATAGGTACTTCTTTTCTATTATGGCGGGAAATAGTATATTATATTTTTTGTTGTGTTTATATATATTTGTTTTATTCGTTACTTATCAGTATCACTTACATGACATTGAGTGTGCAGTATAGATAGTGATGTGTCACTTCAATTCTATTATTTAAGTTTTATTTTTTTAATGTTTCTTAAAAAAAAGATAATACATCTAAGGATTAAAATATAAATAAATATTATAAACACTAATAACTTGTTTTAAATGTAATATATAATAAATCAACATTTATGTAAATAAATAGTGGCATTAACCATTCAACAGCCATATCTCAAAATTATTTCAAAGAAGGAGAACAGTATCTTTGTTTTGGTTTACATTTGTACTTGATACACTTAGGATAAAGTAGTATACACATGTAATATAAGTAATATTCCTTATGTTAAAATTAAAGTGAATTTATTTATCAATACTATATATCATTACAATAATATTCTTATATATATGTGTATATATAGATATATATATATATATACTACAATAACTACAATTTTCTACCAAGAATAGAAAAATATTTTAGAAAAGAACAGCTTTTACAAAGTGAGATTCGAACCTAGATCTTTTGTTTTTTGTCTAACTACGAAGCCATATGATGTTCTTATCAAAGCTACATTGAAATTTTATTTGCTTGATACAATGACTATTTGTAAGAACTTGCACACAGAGATTGATGCTAAGAATGATCATTTCTGTGTTTGACACACACAATTTTACATTTCAGTTTATGGATATTGTCTTTTAAATGGTAATGTTATTAAAACACGAAGGATATTCAGATTAGCTAATAAATAATTGTTGTTTAAGC
>DWNA01001930.1:0-13056 GCA_018249835.1 Heliconius besckei
ATGAATTTTGACAAAACAAAAGTGATGATTAATAGTCATGTGACCCCGAGACCCGTGGTCGTAAATGGCGCTACACTTGAGGTTGTACAAGATTATATATACCTTGGCCAAACCATCCAACTTGGCCGGCACAACTTCAAGAAGGAAGCGAAAAGAAGAATAAGCCTTGGCTGGACGGCTTTTGGGAAGCTCCGCCACATTTTTGAATCGTCTGTCCCACAGTGCCTAAAGACAAAAGTCTTCAATCATCGCGTCCTACCTGTCATGACCTACGGAACTGAAACGTGGACACTCACCGTAGGGCTGGTACACCAGTTCAAGGTAGCTCAGCGTGCGATGGAACGCGCAATGCTCAGAGTTAGAATCTGCAATGAAGCGATTCGCCAGATCGCTGACATTGCACGAAGAATCAGCACGCTGAAGTGGAACTGGGCCGGCCATGTCTCCAGACGTACCGACGGTCGATGGAGCCGATACGTGCTAGAGTGAAGACCGCGCTTAGGCAAGCGTAGTATAGGACGCCCTGCAGCACGATGGACGGACGATTTAAAGAAGGTGGCTGGCACCGGATGGATGCGAGAAGCCCAAGACCGGGATGGTTGGCGCTTGATGAGGGAGGCCTAAGTTCAGCAGTGGACGGCGATAGGCTGATGAAAAATTTAAAAAAAAAAAAAAAAAAAAAACTGTAGGATCATAAAAATTCTTAGTTTATAATTTAATTTGCGAAATTTTAAAAATTCTAATATTCACCATAGAATTCACTACTGCAGTAGTTAGTACTAGTACTATTTAAATTTAAAAAATATAATTTATGTATTAATGTCACTGCAGCTACAGAGTGACCTCCACTTAAATATCTGTATATTCCCGCAGCAGTGTTAGTACAATGTGTATTAGTCAATTTTGCTCTAAAAGCAACCAATCAGGGCCAGCGCTTAAAGAGTTTACAATCTTCAGATAGTTTATTTTGCGAGAAAATTATGAACGAACAGTTTCTACAATCTTACGGTGATATATACATTTCATAAAATTTTCAATAAAATACTTACTTTTCTAGGTCTCTCTAAACAATCTTTCTTCTTATGAGTCATGGCTCCACAGTTTTCGCATGCTCCTTTTCTGTATTTAGTTGATACAGTTGCCTGTAAAAGAGTTTACAGCAATAATGAATTTTAATTTTAATTTAAAGTATTATTACTTTATTATCACATGGTTAGTAGAGAATGGATGCTATATTTATATTTATTAAACAATAATGTAGCAAAAAAAAAGTATGGAAAGGCTTGGAAGTACAGGGTAATTTATTACTAAGTTCTTGTTTTAAAAACTACACTTTATATTTATATTTCAAATTGACTTACAGTAACACCTTTGTTATAATATGTATCAAGTTTTGTAAATTGTCCTTCTCTGTCCTCTTGTGGTCGCTGATGTTTTAATGTAGGTCCTGCTGTCCCATAGTACCAGGGAGCAGATGAAATATATTGTGGAATGTGAGGATTTATGTCCTTGCCTGGAAAAATAAAGGTTGACTTGATATTAGGACTATAGGTGAAAGAGATAAACTTTTATTCAAATTATATTACGATTCATAGTATAATCAACAACGTAAAACGAAACTGTATACTGGCTGTAATAATATAAGTATACGTATTATTTTCTTACAGGATTTAAACCTAAATGTATACATACCAGTTTCATCAACAGCAGCAGGAGCTGTACCAGCTTTACGAGCTTCTTCCAATTCCTTAGCTTTCCTCCAATCCTCTCGCGATTTTTTCTTTGGTTCATCATCGTCATCGACAGTGTCATCTTTGTTACGCAATATTTGAGATACTGCCACACGCCCGTTAGTCGTCATATTTGAAATAATATATTTTTATAATTATATCTCAATTTCTTTAACTTTTACTCCATAATAAATAACAAAAACTGCGTTGTACTGCTTCGCAATATGACGTTTCGTGTCAAGCAACCACAGAACCACAGAACACATTAACCAACTTAATTTGCAAGCAACCATAACAACTGTCAAACATCTTATACAGGTTTGTTGGTACAAGGTTTTGACAGTTTGACACAACTATAAATTACTAGTGGGCCCGGACGCGGCTACGCCCGCGAAAATATACGCCTAAATCATTAAAATAAGTTAAAAAATAATAATAAATGGAGATTTATTATAAGAAAAAATATCTGAGTAATCGAAATGAACAAACAAAAGAAGTAAAAGTAACTAAAGGAAATTCTTAATATTAGAAAAAGTACCTTAAGTTTGCCGTGCGCGCTTACTAAACATTTTTCAATATTAAAAAATTATAATTTTTTGCTATATTATTAAATAATTATTAATTTTTGCGAACAATATTATATAAAATCCCAAATTATCAAAATTACGATATTTTAAGTATATAACATCGGTATAGATAGCCGAACTGAGATAAATTAATTATAAGCAGCAAATAATTACATAAAAATTAACAGTAATTCGAAAATATATAAAAATTTACAAAACTCAACTCGTCATACTATGCCGCCCGAAGGCTAGGTCATTTGGAATCAGTGGCATCTCCTTAATTATTTATTAGAATGTTATACAGTAAACTATAATTTCAATCAAGATGAAATGCTAAAAGTGACTTTTATATTTATTTTCATAAGGAATAATAATATTGAATTATAGAAATAATTAAATTTTTGTTAATGTATGCAAATCTAAATCAGCGCGCGCCATGTACGCGTTAAGCAAGCTCATTTTGGGTGACATTTTCTAACAACAAACTTTGCAAATCGTTGCTTAGCAACGACGTTGTTATTAACATGGCGGAATAAATTGCATGTCAAATTAATTATTTTAATATATAGGTATATATCGAAAATATTACAAATATGAGAAAAAAAAGTATGTTCATCCCGAGACCCTCAAGTATCTCTTAATATTAGTATTTTATCACAATTAAATTAGCGGTTTGGCCCTGATTGCGTAAAAGACAGACAGACAGACGGACGGACGGACGGACGGACGGACGGACGGACGGACAGACGGACAGACGGACAGCCGGACAGACAGACAGAGTTACTTTCGAATTTATAATATCTGTCTGTCTGTCTATGTGTCAAAATTTTCCTTCAACTGTTTTTATTTGAACCCTCTGCAATTGACGTGGTTTTCGCAAAGACACTGCGGAATATAAAATTCGGCTTATTACCGCTGATATTGAAATTTAAGAACTGCGGCCTTCAGTACCTTCTAGTAATGAGCTTACGCGTCGGATACTGTATACTATACTGTACGTACGGACCACAGGTGCTTAGAGGGAGAAAAGTATCCACAATACTGCCGCATCAACGTTAAGATATTAGACTACCATTTCAGTAAAATAGTAATATTTTCTCTATTTTAGATGTGTTTTTGTATTATTTCGCGTTATTTTAGAATTTAATCAATTTTTATATATATATATATATATATATATTTATATGTATATATATAGTCAAAACCTAACAAAGACTTTTCTTCTCATCATAATCGAAAAAATGTAAATGAAAACGAATGAAACGGCGTCAGTATAATTGTAAAAATTAAGCCACAGCTGTCGCAGAGGGTTAAATTCTTTCATATAAAATAGAACATAGAAGTCAAGGAGTCGCTTTATTATTCTTAAAAATATCTTATCATACAGCCGTATCCCATTGTTTAATATCAATGGGATGCGGCTTACCCCCGTGTAACAGATAATATAATACCTCGCATTATACCACCCGCTATTTAATATATTTTCTGTCTTGTACTTCAATAATTTACAATAATAATTTAATAATTAAGAATAATAATTTATGATGATAATTATAATACAAATATTATTGAATAACATTTAATTAATCATATTTTTAATGGCATATATAGTACTTTTATTTTTAAATTATTTGACATCGAGAAATGGAACATATTTAAAATATAAAAAAATAGCGGGCAAGCGGGCATGGATCGTACGACGTACACAATTTTGTAAACGCCTGGAATATAAACACGGTAGCCTAACGCTTGTTTTACTTCCATCCCACTGATGAACCTCGCTATCCACATCCGTCATACACGTGCGGTCATTGATCCCGATGCGAGGAGGCTATCGTGGCGCACAAGCGTGCAACTGTAAATGGTTGTGGGTTCATTTTTTACTGGAGAAATCAACGATTTAAATATTTTTACTCCCTTGTTCTGGCAATGACTGTAACAACTGATGAGAAAAGCGCGGCGTTTAGTTCTCTCACTCAAAAAGTAATACACCATCAATATGGTGTATAACAGCATGGTCCCGAAATCAGATTAAACCAATTTAATTTCATTCAATTCTCAGCACACTTTGTTCGCCATTTTCCGCCAACTATTCAATGTAACTATAAAAATTAAGCTGTACAGAGTATCATATAGAAATTTGCTTTTTAACCGACTTCAAAAAGAAGGAGGTTATCAATTCGACTATTTTTTTAGTATTTCTGACAACATGGAATGGGCATGAAATGATAAAAAAAAGAAACAATAATATAAGTTTATTGATACATAATTAAATATAATGGTCAACATTTTAATATGATATTTAAGTTAAGACAAAAGAAAAACCAACAAAGAAAAAAAAAAGATCTTTTTTCATGTATGACAATTGCAATGTGTATGGTTCACGCTCCATGCAGAAAATTTAATTTAAGAAAATTTAAGAATTTTTTTTAAAGCTTGCGTCGCACTCTAGTTTTATGATACGAAGGTCTTGGAACACGCAGCCTTTCGTTGCTGTTGGCAGATTGTTCCATGCTTTCTTCTAAAGGCTCAGGTCTTGGTGTGAATAACTTTCGCCTAGTCCGAGTCATACATGTACTGATAGAAAAAAATATACATTAATATCAACTTCTATTTTTAACGGATAGCAGAGTAGGATGACGGAACCCAGTATTAAGGTAGACTGGTCCCCACGCACCGTGACCTCAATTTTAGAAACATTGTATGACGGAACTCAACATTACGCTGTCTTTTAGAGCGGAGACTTGAAAATAGCTTAAATTTAGTTTTTCTCTGAAATGTAATCCCACAACTATCTCGCTTAGTCTTATTGCTCCATGACGGCCTCAAATATTTATTCATCGGTTGAAATATTGTTTTTTTTGTATTGAAGAGTCACTTGAGAAGGTTGCACATTCCATTTATGTATATTGAAGTAAGTACAAATAAATATAAATTTAACAAATTTTTTTTAAGATTATGTTAATACACTTTATTGTACTGACATCTACGATTATGCTACTTTTTATTTCCCAATTTGATTAAGTGTTATTGAGGAGCTTCTTTACATGTTCTTCCTTTATGTCGAGTGGCGGAACTTAAGTCTATCTTACCAGAGCCAGAAAATGTAAATAGCTGTTTCCTCAAGGGGAAAGCCTTCGCGTTTACAGACACACCCTGTTCCGCTACGCCACGACGGCCTTAACAAATATATATTTACCTTTTAGCAGGACAACTCTGTATACCGAGTATCGGTGCTAGATTCTCATTATCATTTTTCTCTGGCGATGGTATATCTTTGAACTCTTTGGCGGGAGCCGGTTTATCTAATGTCACGTCAGAGAATTCCTTCTGTAAGTTTATTATATCTTTTAATTTCGCTTTTTCTATATCTCTTATCTTTGTATCTTCATCTATATCTTTAGATCCATCTTCAGAATTATCTCCACATTGACGTCGTAGTCTCAAATTTCTTTTTCTTGTTTTAGATTTTTCGCATTTTGGTGGAGAACTTTCCAATACTTTCTTTCCTCTCCTCGTTTCATTTTTAGGTTTATCCATTTTAGATTTTTGTCGTAAATTGTATTTTAAGTCTTCATTTTCTGTTTCATTGTTAGTAGTAGTAGTATCTATTGTAGTATCTTTAATTTCTTGTGATACGAGTAAGTCGAATTCGGTAGCTCTCGGTGTTGTTATATCTTTATAAATATTTTCAAATTCATCTGATGTGTTATCTGACTTTGTATTATTTATCAGTATTTGTGTTTCATCATTGCTTACTTTTTCAATGTCATCTGATTTTTCTAAAGATAATTTCATAGTTTCTTCTTTTTTTATCATATTGTCTTTATTACTTTCAACATCTACGTCATTAACTATTTCTTTTACATGTTTATTTTCATTAGTTTCTTCTACATTATTTAGTTCGTCATTTGATACTATTTCTTGATTATGTTCTATATTTCCACAAACTATAACATCTTCCTGTATTATAGCAACATTTTGTACAGATTTTCTGATATTTTCAATATCATCGTTTACTTTATTTTTATTACACGCTTGAGGCGAATCGAGTGCTTCAAATAAATCTATAGAATCATTTTTCTTATTACAAGTCCTAATTTTTTGTAGAGCATTTAAATTATCATTTTGGTTTGTAATACTTTGTCCTAACAACTTTTTGATCATACTGGGTTCATAGTCATTAGTAACATCCTCTTTTACGATAGATGGTGAACGATAATCATCAATTTTAATTTTCTCATTATCATTATTAGAAGTATCATTATTATTTGAATTATCAAAATATATTTTCTTGTCTTTACATTTAACAACGGTCGCTGGTTTTTCAAGAGACTTCAGTACATCGTCATAGTTAAAAAAATTACGTTTCTCTTTTAGTATTTTAATATTGAAAAAGCTCGTGGCATTAGAGTTTGTACCTGTATCAATTTTCGTCGCTTCTTCTAACTTCTCGAATGAAGCTAGTGAATTATTACTTTGAATACTCAAATTAGATTCTTTGATTGAATTTATTATATTATTAACAAATGTATTCGGTTTGTTATTGTCAACTGTTTCTAACGAACTATCTTTAAAGGAATTTCTATTAGTTTTAGATTTATCATCAATATCTTCGTTACTAGCTCTACTTAATGGACTTACTAATACTTTTTTCTTATCATTTACAAAACTGTCGTCATTTTCTACAAGACATGTTTCTCTTGATAATTTTATATGATTTTTAAATTCTATATTATTATGAACATCAATATTTAGTTCAGTTTTAACAACTTCCCCTGCAACAACATCATTATTAGTTTCAAATGTACAATCATTAACATTACTATTATTGATATTTTCATCTTTTAGAGTACCATAGGTTTTATTTAACACACTATTGTCCGAGTGGTCACTACTAAAACTATTTTCGTTAATAATAGCACTCTGATGTATCATTCTTGAACGATTTATGTCTTCTCTTTTAAAAATAGGTTCTAGGCTTTCATTGCATGAGTCGTCATCGTCACTTTCTTCACTATCACATAGGTCTACTAAATCTTCTTTCATAGGTATATCTTCATCTGTTTTTTCTGGAACATAAATGTACAAATAAAAAATCAAATCAAATCAGCTTTACGCTGTATCCTGCAAACAGCAGGGTAGATAGAGGGAACCTAGTGTTAAGACACTCCATTCCCCATTTTCCGCCGAATTGCGAGGCATTGCGTGTTGAGTGGCGAAACTCAACGCCTAGACTCAACTCTTTGCCTAGACGTCAAGGCGAAGAAATGATAATATAAATAAATATTTCATTTCTTTAAGTGGGGATCGAACCTACAACCGTCGTGTTAGTCACACCTTTGTGTCGTTGCGTTACGACGGCCTCAAACATGCATAATAGATGTATGTATTTTTAAGTGATTAAGTATAATTTTGCTCTACAAACCTACGCCTTAACTTGCAATTTATTTGCGAGTTGCGATTTGGCGCAAAACCACAAACCTATAAATGCCACGATTGTGGGTTCGATTTCTACTCAGGGAACTGCAATATTCAATGTTTTAATTTTCTCGCTCTGGTAACGAGACAAACCGCGGAGAAGTTTTCTGCCGCACTTCATTTCCCAGTTTCTGCCTATTTTTAGAGGATTTTTTTTCGATTTTTTGTTATAATTATATTTTTTTAATATATTTTCGATTATTAAGAAATATGTGTTCATGTTTAATCAATTTACCATCTCTCTCGTCTATACAAGCGCGCAAATGTTGCACTTCTCCCTCAGCTCGAGCCCGTGCCAATTTTTCAGCGGTATAGTTTTCCTAAGAAATAAAAAACAATGATTGCATTATTTGCTATATAAAACGAAATTAATATATTTGGGGTAGTGAAGATTTTATTTATCAACTGTTTGGAAGTGGAGCTTCACAATAAATTTAATTTATGTGTTTCTAGTGTTCTCATAGCTTAGATACTATATCACAAAATACATTGACTATAGCGCCACCTATTGGGTCCAATTATATTTTTAAACCATCCTGGAATCTATTAAAATTTAATCACAAAATTTCATCTGAGTCGGTACAGCCTTCAAAAAGATGTAGGGAGACAAGTATATGTACAGAAGTATTGTATATTTAAGTGTAGTCTGTCAAACATTTTAATTTTAGTTTTTTGAAAACATAAAATTTTTAACATAGAGGGATTTGAACGCTTGGAAACTATGACTTAAGATTCCATTGCTTACATCTACAGAGATCTGTTTCTTTAATGAAACTTATATTTAAGAATAATACATTATTAGTAGAATTCATTGTCTATTCTCAACATTAAACGGAAGAGGAATAAAATATTTCAAATGATGGCAACCCCTGCTTGTGGCAGTAATTTTCCAGGAAACCATGTGTTATATAGTGTTGAGAAAAATAAGCTTTAATATAATATATAAAACATAAAAAAACACATAAGTGCAAATTATTAACATTAAGTGACGTGTTTAAACCAGACAACCCGGGGTTTGCGGCAGACTGAGAACTGGCAACCATTGATTTCACATTAAAAATGCATGAGTTCAATTTTCTCCATAAACGCATTACGAAAAAGTTTAATTAAACGTGATTGCGGTAGGATTCTTCTAGGCAACCCTAGTGTAATCTATTCTACTAATCATGTATTATTCTTAAATATAAGTTTCATAATAAAAACAGATCCCTGCAAATTTAAGCAATGGGATCTCGACCTACTACGTTCAAATTCTTATTAGGTTGTACCTATGTATGTTGTTAGCATCTCTGTAGAGAGCTTTCAGAGGAGAAATTTCTGCTGCCCAAATAGAATTACTTGGAATTATCATTTAGCCAGAGAGGACGCTATTAAGTCGTAACAAACGTGTAAGAACTTCGACGTAGCCCGATGAGAATGTATGGCTTAGTGGTCATAGCTCTCGGACGGTTTCCAAGAGGCGTGGTCAAGTCCCGTTATGTTTTATTAGTTTTTATTAACATTAGAATAACACTTTAAAAGTGTAAGTCATTTACTTTCAATAAAGTAATAAATATCAAAATTAAAATGGAAGTATTACCTCTAAGATAGCATTTTCAGTCATCAGTTGCTTGATCTGTAAGTAATATCGCCATTTTGTTAATTATAGTAGTGATAGTAGTGATGTAAGTGATACTAAAAATGGTTCATTATGTAGTTTTCTTAGCTTCACGTTATATCCGCATACAGCAGGAATGAAAAGTTTTTTATAATATTTTATCTAATCTTTTTTAATAAGACAATTTATGACAAAAAAAGAACATTTCGACATAGATTGATTAGAATGTATAGCTCAATTGACGATAATCGCTTGAACACTTTCCAAAAGGCGTCGGTTCGAATTCTGTTACCTGCAAATGTTCATATGTGTAATATATTTTCTTGCCTTAATATGTAAATTTAAATTGTAATATAAATATATTTAAAAGATTCAACTTGATAAAGTTAGTAATTTATTATTAACCTTAAGTTGCATATTCTTCAACGGTGTATCACTATTGGGAGCACTAACAGTTTTATTGAGACGACTTTCATATTCTTCCTCCATTTGTTCCATCTGTAATAAAAAAAATTTATACAATTCCGTAATTTATTGCATCAATAATTAAAAAAAAACAGGACAATCACGAGGCGGGCTCGCCTACCATGGTAGCAAGGGTTCCATGCAAAAATTGGACTTTCGTCCAACCTTACCTTACCAATTTTTGTCCCTCTTTTAAGGCTATTATTTTTTAGGACTTAACCACAAATGTATAGTTTTCAGATTTTTCCTAAACTAGTAGTACTACCTATAGATGCTAGGTGCCAAATTTCATAATTATAGGTCAACCGGAAATACCCTACGAATTTTAATTCCCTTTATATTGTCGAAATACGCGTTTATTGCTATATAAACGGCCATATCTTTTTAAAGACAATGTAGAAATACGTTTTTTTTTTCAGGATCGTGGGGCTATAGACCTAGGTATATGGATTGAATTTCAACTCGATATATCCAAGCATTCATGAGATAAAGGCTCTTGACAGACAGAGAGACAACAAAGGGTGATCTTATAAGGGTTCCTTTTTTCTTTGAATTGTATGGAATTCTAATGGTCCTAAGTGGGAATCGAATCCACAACACACATAAACATAGGTAGGTAGGTAGTGGTAGCAGTATCGCGCGCACAGCGTTAGTGGTAATAAATTTTAAATACATACTTCGTCTCGTAAAATTTTTATCTGAATTTCATAATAATCTCTAGTGATAGCCTTGGTTTCTTCAACTAATTCCTTCATGGTGTCCGCCTCAGTCGCCTGCCTCTTGTCCATACAAGATTGCAGTTCTTTTATATAGGACTGGGCTCTAAAAAAAATAAAAAAATAAATGACAATAAGTATTGAGGTAAGAGGGGTAGCCCCTACCTCTTTAGATAGCTAAAGAGAGCTTCGAAAACACAGATACTGAAGGAAGGTCACGTAAAAAGCACAAGGGGTGCACTCTGTTACACACCTACTGATGAACTTACAAAACACTGCGTTTTGAATGGCGGAACTCAACACCACTCTTTGTCTACCACAGTATCGGAATAATAATGAACTATCATAAATATTACAATAAATAACTACGAGTGCTACTTACGCTGACGGTACGGCACTACTCTCAAGAAGATCCAAACATAGCATCTACAAAACTTCAAGAAAACTTAGATAAAGTCGCAACTTGGTTCAAAAAATTGAGAATAAAAGCAAGTGCTGCTAAGTCTATACATGTGACATTCACACTTAAAAGAGGAGACGGCCCACCAGTGAAACAAAACAATATGATTTTACCTCAGCAAAAAACAGTTAAGTATCTGGGAATGCATCTGGACAGGAGGCTCACGTGGAAAAACCATAGCAAGGCAAAAAGAGAACAGGCAAATCGGAAATTTGGGGATATGTACTAGCTAATAGGGATACAGTCTTCACTCACACTAGAAAATAAATCTTAATTTACAAAACTATTATAAAACCTATCTGGACTTACGGAATTGAACTCTGTGTCAGCAAGCCACTCCAATATAGAAATACTTCAATGCTTCCAAAATAAAGCCTTAAAAATAATTGCTAGTGCTCCATGGTTTATAAGAAATACAGAAGTCCACAAATATCTTGAAGTACCTACCTTCAAGGAACAGATAAATATATCATGCATCACATATAAAATGAGATTGGAACATCATAAAAATGAACTATGTTGCAAGATTCATCTATATTGATCTCACTGATCAACGAAAACATACATCGATTAAGGCCATCCAGACATGATTCAATATAAAGAAGCATAACTGTAGAATGAGATGATGCATCACAGGATGAGTTCATCTCCAAAAATCAATTTAGATATACATAAAATTTTATTATAGCTGTAGGCTGATCGTAAATGGACAGAGAGAAAGAAAAAAAAAAAAACTACAAGTATTAATCACCACGAGGAGAATCGAATCCACAACCCACAATGTTTACAGTTACACTCTGTGCCGAAACGACGGGCTCAGGCGACCTAGTGATGGATTTGAAAATGTTATATTCATTTAAATCTAAATTGTCAAGATATTTACTTAGTTTGGGTTCGAATTCCGACAACATAAAAAAATGATTATTGTTAAATATTTTATAATAGAACTTACTGAACCAATTCAAAGTGCAATCTTTCGTTATCTGCTCTTAGTTTCATAATTTCAGTGCTAGATGTGATCGTTGCTTCTTGTGTACTGCTTTCCAATGAGCTGGGATACTCAGACATTGTGTTGTTTATTTCTATAAAAAAAACCAACAAAAAAATTCAATACAATTACTTATTTTGCTCAACTTGCAAAGCGCAGCGTTTAGTTACGTTTAATAATTTGATATGTATAGTTTAATAAAGACTTATTTATAAAAACTGTTTGTAATCATCTCTGTTACTTATATCTAATAAGTAATTTTTTGGCAGAAGTAACCTAATGTTAAGATACTCCACTAAACACCTTCCTACTAAACTTCGAAAAATTAAATTGAGTATCGGAACTTAACACCGCATTGTGAACGACATAACAGTAAATAGCACAAACTAAAACATACGTATGTCCTTAGCAACAGCGGCCAACTGTAACACATGGCGGGTCTCATTAGCGTACTCTGGAGCAGGGTTAAGTGTGACAACCATACTGACAGCCTCACCTCGGGAACCGGATAGACCGGCGCCGAGTAGGCGTGTAAGTTTTGATTCTCTGAAAGAGAGAAAAATTGCAAGCGTCTTGAAGATGCCATGAAGCACATCCAAACAATAGATATAATATAAAGAAATAAGGTATTTTTTATATAGATTTATTTAAATTTAATTTATGAATATAAATGTATAAATTATTTGACAATAATAGGATTTATTATTATTATTATAAATACAACAAAAGTAATTGACTTATAAAAAAGTCATAGAATTCAGGTCATAGTTAATATTTAGTTTATCTATTTCAATTTTACATTTTATCTTGCAAGACAAGGTGTCTATCAGAACTAGGTGTAATGCGAAAAATGAAATTTCCATATACGAGATATTGCGTGTAGTGTAACAGAATTGCTGCACTCAATCTGTTAAGATACGGAGATGAAAATCATTAATTCCCAATCTAATTGCTAATTGCGACACGACAGCTTCTAACATAATTAACAAACCAGAATAATAAATTTTAACCGGGGAAATGGTGTTTGAATGCATGCGCGCACGCACCTGTAGG
>DWNA01001931.1:0-13054 GCA_018249835.1 Heliconius besckei
CTGCCAACTTGCTATATGCGGGATTCAGCGTGAAGATAAAATCAAAAATAAGTGGATTCTTCCACTCGTCGTAGGTATTATGACTTTTGTATTCAAATTAAGAAATAAACGTACATATAATTAGTGATAACACTCCCAAAAGTAATTGGAGCTTGAGCTTATTTTTACTTTACTTACTTACTTTAGGGTTATTCTACAAAAAAATCTGTTTCCCGCTGTATTCCATATATAGCAGGGTATTCAGAGAGAACCTAGTGTTAAAACAGTCCGTTCCCCACTTTCAGCCGAATTTTTCGAGACATTGCATGCTCAGCAGCTAAACTCAACGCCAAGCTTTTGCCAGAGCTAAGAATTGAAAATATTAATATAATAATAACTCATTCCTTCAAGTGGGGATCAAATCCACAATCATCGCTTTACAGACATATCTTTACTGCTAAGCCACAACGGCCTCATTTTATTTTATATTTGCATGATTTTATTTCACGTTCTGCTTGTAAAAATACAATTATTAGATAACAGGGTATTAAATAAAAGTCCATTTTATTTTCTTTATAAAATATAGTGTCCGCTTAAATTATTTGTATAGTGGCGTGTAAAGGCTTGGCTTTGGAAGGTGGGGTTGGTGTTTGCGTGGTCATGAATATTATTTTACGATGGCCTTTCACCGAATTGACCACACCTGTTATCACACTATGTCTAGTTTATGTTAGCTTTTTTCTAAGCCTAGATTTTTATCGACATTATGTACTTAATACTATAAAAATTAATATAATATGTGATATGTTGGTATATGAAATAAGACTCGTAAAATGCGCAAGTGAACATCTTTTATTTGTTGAACCCACCTTAAAAGCAATTTATTAAAATTTGATATAAACTTGCCTTTAGTTCACCGAGTGCTACAACGAAAAAAAAACAAAACAATTTTTTTCCAAACCGCGTACAGCAGAACTAGGTAGAGAATCTAGTGGTTAGACACTCCGTTCCCCATTTTCCACCGAATTTTCGGGACATTGCGTGTTGAGTGGCGGAACTCAACGCTGCGTTTTTTTTCCTAAGTATCAGAACAAAGAAATGAAAGTAATAATAAGTAATACATGGGAATCGAACCCACATATTTCTTAAAATTAAATATAAAATAACCAACAACAAATCACATTCTGTTGTTATAATAAAAGCCTTAAACTATGTAGGATTAGGATCTAACGGTCGTATTCAATTTGTAACGTACTTTAGGAGTGTTTTGGGAAAGCTACTATTATGCTAATCCCAGTTACGAGTTGGTTTTCAAACACGCGAACTTGTTGCTTCATTGAGAAAATATAAAGATGTATGAATTTTATTTTAATGTTATTTGAATACTTAATTTACAGAATTATATTAACAAAAGAAACATATGAAAAATATTTTTTTCAAAGTATGTTTCTGATATTAATTAACCAAAGATTTCATCGAGCTTAAAGAGTTGTCAGATAAAAATTCAAAATTTTTACAATAAAGAATTTAGTAAAGTTTAATTATTTGTCTTATTTATACTTTAATGGTTTCAAATGGTTAAATTGTAAATAATGAATATTAATATTAAATTATAAAAATAAATTATACCTAATAAATATATATCTACATTAAAATATACGTTAAGCAATAAGTATGTACGTATACAATACGTGCTGGCAGCTGAAAGGTACATAGCATCGATCGACGCCGCGTCATTAAACATTAACAACATGTCTGTCTGAAACTCAATCTATCTACCTTTATACGAGTATATGGCCTTGATTATTTCTTTATTATTAACTTTTACATGCGCATTATTTAGCTGTATTCCGAACGCAGAGTATGCTGAGGGGACCAAGAACCTAGTGTTAACACACTCCATTTCCCATTAAGACACTTCGGGTTCCCACTTTACGTCGAATTTTTGTGGCAAACGAACCCACAACCGTCGAGTTTACAGACGCATGCTTGTGCTCCTGCGCTACGACTACTTCGATATGTTTGTCAGCTTCGAATATTGAAATTGTAATAAAAAATCAGTTAATATTTCCCATACTTAATTACTATAAAAATTTGTAAGAACTTATTAAAAAATACTAAAATATACATATATATCGATATTGTAATGAGTACATTGCTCTATATAGCAACTATTACTGCATCAGAAGGTAAGCTTATTACTCGATTACATGAAGCCACACAGATTATTTGATGTATAGGACAAATACTTATAATATCGAAACAATTACAGAAATAACAATAAATTAAAAACTATATTCATAAGATATTTTATAGAGCAGGTCACACCAATTTTAGTTCATTCCTCCCTTAACTAAAAATAATTGAAAATGTATGTCGATATTAGAAATGAGGACAAACGACGTCAACAATTAATTATCTGTCGAACATCATGTGTCTCGCTTGACGGAAATCAATGGCGTAGACTGAAAGCACGCGTCTATTGCACCTACACACTTATTGATGTAATTCTACGTATATATGGACGCTTCTTTAAAAATTTTCACGTTAGACTTCATTTTTTTTAATAAAATATCTTACTTTGATTTGAATAATGCACACAGCACGGTAGGCAGAGGGAACTTACTGTTAAGACACTCCGTTCCCCACTTTCCGCCACATTTTGGACGCATTGCGTGATGAGAGGCGATACTCATCGCCGCTCTTTGCCTCGACACCAGAGCGAAGAATGAAAACGTAAATGTAAACAAAAATTTTATTTCCTCGAATGAGCATCGAACCCATAATCGTCACGTTACAGTCACACCCTTGTGCCGCTGCGCCACGACGGCCTCTTACCTTCATCCCTTTTGGTACTATTAAAAAAAAATTAAATACAAAATTAAATTTTATACAAAAAGTTACATTTATATATAATATATTTTTACATATATTATATATTTTGATTTTATTTATTTACGTACTATTGGTACATAAATATAACTATAATACTAATATTAATCCATGAACTAATACGTAGATGCCTATGCCTTCCTCCAAACTTCACACTCATATTATTATATCTAACATAATAAATATATGCGTAACTAAACTAACTAAAAAATAATCAATAATTTTTGTTATTAGAAAAACTTTACCCACTTTAATAAGCGTATCAGTATTTCTGTGTCATAGAAAAATGTTATCTGATTATAATAATCTGATATACTTTCCATATAAAAAGGCAATTTACCTTGAACTTTACAAATCGATTTACAATACTAGAAACTATCGATGCGTGGAGTAATTTACTGTTTAATTTTCAAACACTATGTAGAAAGCGTCAACAAAATGAATCATCTTAGCTTCCAACAATTCTTATAGAAAACACGTGGAAAATATCGAAGTTATCAATTAAATCTATACATAGATTAATAAAATTTACGTATTTGTCGGTGACTTAAAAAAAAATATATTATTTTTTAAATTTTTATTAACACGATAATAAAATACAAAAACTATTTATATATTTTTTATATTATATATTTTTTTGTCAATTGTCTTTTTGTTTTTCTGGGCCAAACTCCAGTACAGCTGAAATGATTTTTATTTGATTTTCACTGAACTATAATGGAGGTTCTAGAGCATCATATGGGCCTAGATAAATATGAAAGAAATTAACAATTTTCTATTAAACACGACAATTTAACATGTTTATAGAGCGAAACGAAGTTATATAGAGAAAGCAAAAAATAATAATAAAAGATATTTATAGCGATTGAAATCGCTACCATTATATTTAAAATTTCACATTTCTTATGTTTTATTTTAAAATATTTTTTCCACAGGGTTAGTTATAAAGCGTCATAACATACGAATATGGTGCCACGAATGTGATATGGGTCGCTTGCAGCGCGTTGTCTGGGAAGGACAAGGCGCAAGACTCCTCAGTGAAGTCTCAAGCCAACCAATAGTCAAGAAGTTTCTGGAAGCTGTTCCATACATTATGGTAAGATATACTAGATAAGTTTAACTTAGATAGATATACTAAGATAGTTTTACTATTTATCCATTTTCCATTATCTGTTTAGCAGCAAAGAGCTTTTAGCGGCAGGAAAAAAAGTTCGCTTAAAAAAAAATTGTGACGGAAAAATTTGATTAATATTTTTGTCCACCTAATTCTTTAAATATTATTCATAATATATGAAAAAATCTGGTTGCATCAGCTCTATTTCATCGACAATGTTTTGTTATGACAACGGCTGTAATTATTCTCCAACTATCCAACAATACATAAGTGGGCATATTAGAATGGAGATTCATTTTACGACGACATTTAAGTCCATAGTCCATAGGCACGTCCAGTGCAGTGTCCGCTGCTATTGTTGTATAATATACCTACATCTTGACAGAAAAGTAAACTAATAATATGAAGTCATTGGAATTCCGATTGTATTTTTTTAGAATTATAATTTAATAACTCTTACAAACTATTTATTTAAATGCTATATAAGAATATTCTTATATACTATAAGAATAATTATATATGTATATGTTAGTATAGCGATCAATTACAGTTTTATTATATTTATAGATTTTTTAATGACAAAAATTGACAAGGCTCTAAAAATCAAACACAAACTACCAGAATGTAATTACCATAGACTAAAACTGATATTTACTTATCTATTTCTTTCGTTTATATGAAAACGTTATTTATAGAATAGCTTTTTATTATTAACGAATTAAAACTACTTTTAGACGGCATGGTTATTATAACAAAATAATCAATATTTACATTGTTAGTCATTTTATATAAAATGTAGGTCACAATACATGGCTGGCGGTATGTTGCGTTAATCTTATCCTGATACTTGTGATGTTACCCTTAACAAGCTTAAATTTTCAGAACACAATCCGAGATATTCACAATGCGGTGATAGAAAATAATTTAGAAACACTCATGAAGTTGACAGCAGACCCTGTGCCACCACAAGCCTTATCAAGCAGAGATGCAAACAACTTAACAGCAATGCACAAAGTAATGTCTCTTACCCATTTTTACAATATTTTACCAAAATTCGAAACAAAACAGTAAATATTTATTTAAAATTAATATAATATAATTTTATTGTCAAAACGAGTAATACTAGTTGTTCTCGTAGGCCGCCGGTCTAGGCCATGGCAGCGTTTTAAAATATATCATAGAAAGAAATCCGCAAGGCATAAATGAGGTAGATAACGAGGGACGAACACCGTTGCACTTCGCCGCTATAGTAAAAGATGAACAGCATACTTATAATACTCTCATTAGCTCTGGAGCCGATGAAGGTGCAGTGGATAATGTAAGTACATTTTAATAACTATAAGCATTCTATGTTCTAATACATTTTCTAATAGATTTTGTTCTTCTAGAAAAATAAAACACCGGCTTATTACATAAACAGACCACAAGACATTGATAAAAATGCTTTTAAAATCTTACCTGATGCCCCTAGAACGCCTTCTAGCGCTTATCCTTCTTCGTGGGATTGGAAAATGTTAGATACTGATTTTATAGGAGATTTTAAAAAATCTAGAAAGAAACACTTAAAGGCATCGACTGAAAATATATCATCTAAAAATAATACAACCACGATATCAGACAATATAGAAAATGAGAATAGCGCTATGAAAAATAGCAGTACACATGAACTAATAAGTGGCTTGCCAGACTTAAATGATGGTGAAAAACCAAATAATAACAATATACCTCACGAAGATGATATACTCAATAAGGTGAGCTGTGCATGTTAAAATTTTTCAATTAATTTGCGTTGCTTTTTGAAAGCAATTATTTGCATGAATATTTTCTTTTATTTTAGGATACTACAGAAATTGAGAACATTATAGAATCCGTAGAAAAGACAGATATGGACGAAGGTACTAATGAAAAAAATACGGACAAGGTATCTGAAATAGATGATAATTCTATTAAAGAGCAAGAGGACTGCATAAATACAGAAACTTTAGAAGAAGCAACAGACATATTAGAAAACTTTAACCATGAACATACTAATTGTACGATTGACAAGGACAATGAATCTGAGAACATAGCAACAGAAAATTATAGTAAAAATGATGAAGAGACTGAATCTGAGACAATAATCAGTAATACAGAGATAAAAGAAGATCATAATGTAACATCTATGCACGAAGATAGTGTACTTGTAACAAATAATAATAAAAAAATGTTTGATGACATTACTCCCAAAGAAGAAAACGACTTTAAGCAAAATGAGAATCACGACACTAATACTGAGGTTGATAATATTAAAAGTGAAGAAATAAAAGTAAATGTGGAAGACAATGTTGCAGATGAAGCCACCGCAAATACTGCGCCTGATAGCTTAGAAATCGTATCACACTCTGAAAGTGATAAAGGAGAAACTCATTTAGATATAAAAGAAACTCAAGAAGATATAAAAGAAAATCAAGAAGATATAAATAATGACCACAATGATGAAGGTATCGGTCATCATAATAATCACGAAAATGAATCTGAAATGACAAGATGTGAAAAAAATAAAGAAGAGGATGAAATTACTTCACATCAAGGTAATAATAATCTTGAAGATGATGATGATGTGCAAGTTCAAGGAAGCCCTCACGAACACGACATATACACAAGTGATACATTTAAACAAAGATACGACAATACCATTAGGGGTGACACCTCTTCTGGTCCTACACATGTATAATTATAATTTATATTATTACACGGGGTCCCTGATAGTAGTAATAAAGTATATTTGATTATTTTTGCTAATTAAGGGAACAACGGCAGAAATGTTCACGAAAATCCTATAGAAGGTATCATAAACAGTGAAGCTGAATTAGAAACAGAAGACGCAAGTATTAGAGATGGCTATAACAACGATATATTGATTGTAGTAAGTATAATTGATAAGCAATCTTCCATGAGTAAAGGTAATAAATGAGATTAATAATATGATTTGTGTTGTTTTAGTGTAGACGCACACAACTCTCACACAGATTAGACCTTCACAGATTAGATTACTTTGCCAGCTTATTAGGTTATGTGTTATTTAGTCCGCAATAGCCTTATACTTTTATTATATAGTTAAAACTATTAATTTGTTATTGTAATTATACAGGACAATGAAATAGATCCAGAGGTCACAGATTTAATAAAGACAGCAAATATGGAAATGTTAGCTACTTTAGTTTTGAATGGGGAAGGCTCTAGGTTAATTGGGCGACAATCAAGGAATACAGAGTTGCAAGCGTTTTTGAATAATGTTCCAAACTATATGGTAATAATCAACGCATTTATTTACAAATTTATTAATCCTACGAGATAAAATAACAGCTTCGGTCTGATCATCACAACAATTATAAAGAGAATGATAAAATATTCATACATACATATATCAAATTGGAGCATACACATTCCTTTTTGTTATTAATAGGAGTTGAAAGCATAAACGATGCTATATTTTAAAAAGCATGTTACTTAATATTGGTAAATATATTTTAGGAAAAAATAAATAAAGTACATTTAGCAGCAAAAGAAGGTAATATAAGAGATTTACAAGCCGCCTTAGATCGCAGAAAATTTGCAATAGCTCGAGATCCTATTTCAGCTAATGGAGGAACTCCCTTGCATGTTGCAACTGTATTTGGAAAAACTAATATAATAAAATATTTAGGAGGAAGGTAAAGAAAGACAATAGTCTTATAAATATAACTCATATACATAGCTCTATACCTATTGTAATTATTTTATTCTTTAAAGATTTCCTGAAACTTTATCAGCAGTAGATTTCGAGGGTAGAACAGCATTACACTATTCAGCCGTGTTACCAGATAATGGTCATTATTATAATGTTTTACAACAGTTGGGAGGAAATTCAAAAGATTTGGATGACGTAAGGAGTTTAATTTTATTTATTTAAGCTCTATTTGATTCTTTATTCTCCCTCATTTTCTATATGACGTAGACTCCACGCTTTATTTTGTACTCAGACTGAAAACCTGAAAGTATTAAAATATTTCTCAAGTAAGAATAACTAATAGCTACATAGTTTCATATTTTTTTATATATAACTATATATAGCGTATAATATTAATTGATATTTTATAGAATGGCCGTAGTGCTGAAGATTATTACAAAAACCCTTCTTTGTTTCCGTTCAATCAACTGTTAACAGAGTTTGGAATTAGTGAAGAAACCGCCAAAACGATGTTTTCTGATAAAGGTAATTTAAGGTATTTATTTTATTTTTATGCAGGGCTAAGAACTAAAAGGTGTTCTAGCTTGTAAAACTATTTTTAAATAAAATAAAAGGAACGTAAGATAGACTATATTAATCCTATTGTGTAACTACACAAAGCACGAACTGTCCGAGAAAACGATCTTAGTGGTAACTGATTTACTGGAAATATGAACTCAGCTCCGCTAGACTTAGCTTATTTTTAAAAGCTTTTTACTCGTATTTATTTATTAAATTAATATTTCACAACTTTGATCAGCGATTAAATATAATTAATAAAAAGTTATATTACCATTAATTTCTTTTATCACCTATCATTAATTTGTTGTAATTATATGTATTTAGTGCCAGATGACCATTTCTCATCTCGACGTAGTTTAGAAATTTCTGAAGTTTTGGACACATTAGAAAGATGCTACCGATTGTTGGCATCTGCTAGACCTTCAAGAACGCCATTGTCTGCTTCTTCTAACAAAGCTACACCACCACATGTGCTAGGAAGGTTTCTCAAAAAACAAATATTTGATTTGGTTAAACACAGAATTACAAAATTAGACCATAATCTGTTTGATGTCATATGGCCAGCAGTCAAAAAGCTGCCTGACACTAGAAATATTCTACAAACTGTAGAAGAAGACTTTCCAGGTGGAGTTACAGCTCCGGATTATTATGTTTATGAAGTGTTTACTGAATTTTTAACGCCTCTTATTAAGGATCTTCACAATATAAATGTTAGCTTTGACTTACCAAACCATCCTACTTCTGACTTTATTAAAAATATGCCTTCACCGGAATCTTCAGAGCCTCTTGTAGAGTTAAATATCGACCCCAGTGACGAGTTTGTACTGTCGGGCACTATGGAATGTTCTAGAAACTTAGATGGATTTGAACTACCACTTAACCTCAAGATTGGTAAGCTAGAAACTATAGAAAGAATTATAACAACGATTTTAATGAAAGAAAATTTTGGAAGGATTATAGAGCAGCTTAGTCCAGAATCAGATCAAAAAGGTGGAACATATTATACTTTAAACGAAATATTAGAAAAGCCTTCCGAAATATCTGCTGTCTTAGCATCAGCAGGATTGTTAATACCACTTTGTGAACGTGAAGAAATTGATGACAGTAATCGTCTACATGGAAAACATTGGCCATATGGCCGCGGAGTGTTCGTTAGTGACGATAAAACTGTAGCCATATGGATTAATGTCCACGACCACATACGTATACTCACTACAACACCTACAGACGCACCAGGGGAAATAGGCTTAACTTTTAGCAAATTATCATATATTATGAGATACTTACATGAGAAACTTGATTTTGCTTGGGATCGTAAACTGGGTCACTTGTCGTGTAGACCGACGTTTTTAGGGGCGAGCATTCGATTCAGTCTTATAGTAAACTTTCCTGGTTTGACAAAAGATTCTGATAACATGAAGCATTTATGTGCCATGAGAGGATTGCAATATAGAGAAACATTAAGTTCAGATATTGCAAGAGTTAGCAACTACCAATGCTTAAATATAACAGAAACAAATTGCTTTAATGACTTTGCTACTGCAACATCTAACTTGTTGCATTTAGAAAGAGATTTATCAATGCAAGATTCTGCACATATAGCAAACATGCTTTCCAATATATTCAGAAAAAAGAGAAGCAGTTTAGCTGACATACATGGCTCATTAGATAGAATTCAAGAAAAACATTAGTTCAATTCAATATTTACATTATACACTTACTTAGATATAGTTTTGTGCACCATAGTATAATATATATTTAAATCAATAAAAATGGAAAGACAAACGTGCAGTGTAAGGAAAACCTAAGGATAACTACACATCTAACACTAAACATATACAAAGTTTAGGTCAGTACTAAATGTTACGTGTTCTTAGAGAAAAAGTGTGAAAATGTCTACCGCAATAAGTATCGCGTTCGCTAAGCAATCACATTGACACCTAGAGGATAAAACGCTTAAGCCCTAAAGCACGTATTTCAGCACTATCACCTTTGTCTTTCTACTTAAATGCTCATTATGTATTTATTATGTCATACATAAATAAGGTTTTTTAATATATAACAAATATCTAATAACTTGACCATTAAATTTAACATTGACAAATGACTAATTAAAACACAAATGCCAATACCCAGAGAGCCAATGAAAAGCCTTATTTGTATTATTTGCCACTGTTCGTCGTAACTTACTTGTGTGTACAAACATGTGTTTCTTTAAACGTGGTGTTATTATATCGAAGGTCTTAGTGAATTATTGATTCTTGTAGGTATTAACCATGGCTCTAATGGACATATGGACATTCCCATCTTCCACACCGAAGAAGGCAGATATCTCGCCAAGTGTAAGCTTAATACCTTTTTAAATAAAATTTTATTGAATTTTTACGATAATGGATAACGAAAATTGTTATAATAATTCCATTTATCAACTAGACAACGATATTTTTGCAGCACTCGGCGATCCTTTAATTAAAGGTCTGACCGAAGTGGCAAATATTAAACCAAAAGATCCTGTAGCATTCCTTGCTAGTTTCCTACACAACTTTCCTGAACATGAAAAGCCTCGACCGGGAACACAGGTAAACATAATTTTTTGTAAGCACACACTATGAAAGTTTAAGGAACTCTTCCTAGGCGCATTAGCTTTGTATTATTTATAATTCTAAGGGTGAAAACAAAGACTGGTATTCATTTTTCAAGTTAAGTACGTCTTATACTTAGTGTTCAAATATTTTCAGGAGTCGAATGTGCTAATTACAAAGGAGATAGCAGAAGTAGAAAATGAACATTTTCCAAATGATGATATAACCAACGACATTATAACTGATAATGCAGAATACAATGCAGTAGAGCGAACCAAAACTGCTGTACGTCCGAGACCCATCGATGTCATAACTGTCGAACCACATATTGAAACTAGTCCAGATGCACCTGAAAATGCTATTAGTAGTGCTAATAGGGTTAGTATAGACAGCTAAATTATATTTTGATTGAAATATTTGCCTTACATAAAATAAATATTATTTAACAAGGATGAACATGGACAGTCGATGCTTCACTTCGCAGCTGCTCGTACTCATACGAACAATGCATTATTTCAATTATTACAAGAATCGGATATAAGTCTAGGGTATCGGGATGAATTGTATAGAACTGCACGCGATGTCTCTATGCAAGCAAATGTTCCAGAAAATACCGCCGAAATTGATAAATGGGTGTTACATTTAGCTGCTAGAGGTGATTAATTACATTATTCAATCTTACAATATTTAAAATTGGACATTTAAATAAAAAGTAATTTTGTTTTTCAGGGCAAAGTGATAAAATAATGGAATTGCTGCTCCAAGGATACGATCACATCTTGGATGTAGTCGATGAAGAAGGTACTCTCATAACGGAAGTAATCAACCAGCGTGGAGATGAAGAAATGAACAACTTGCTTGTATCTATACCAGCTTTCGAGGTTAGACTAACATTGACTGTGCGTCTGTTTCGCATACATTATAGAGTCGGTTGTAATAACATCAACCGCGAGAGCTTTGAACGCTATAGAATTTTAATTCCATTTGACACGTTATAAATTAAATATAATGATAAAATTGCAAAATATTTATAAAATATTCTAGGAAACTAGAGAATCTCTACACACATCAATACGAAGTGGCGATGTTGCTACCGTGCAAGCAATGTTATCAGCTGAGGGAGGGCGTACTCTCGCGCGAGCTCAGAACGGTCTCGGCCGCAACGCGCTGCACGTGGCTGTGCTGGCACAACACGAGCACGTTGTGGAGTACTTGGCGGATGCTCACCCCGAGTTGTTACGTCTTGGTGATAATGTAAGACTCTCATTTATATACTTCAGTAAAAACTATACCATTTTTTTACAAGCTTACCACAAGAATGCTGAGTTCATTTTATGCAATGAATAAATATAAGCCACTCGTTACCTCTATTTTCAACTTATTTAAAGATAGCGTCTTAAGCTATTTTTCTAATCATTCCACTGAAAGTAAAACAATATTCTTATGACACGTCGCTCGAGCGACGCTCATCCTGTACTATCCAGTTGGTAGAATTTATCATAAGTAATTTTTAGTAAAAATTATATTAATTACAGGCATTTGATTAAAATATAAAAAACACATTGTCCTGCTTCATCCACCCTTACATGGCAAATTATTGTAATTTTCAGCTCGAACGCACAGCCTTACATTATGCAATGGGAGTAGAAAAGATGGAATCCTTAAGTCGTCTTCTAATCAAAGCCGGAGCCAAGAGAGTTCTGAAAGACTTGAAGGGGCGCCAACCTTCTTACTATTTCATGAACAAGTCTGACATATTACGTCTTAAAGAGGAAGAAGAAGCCTACTAATTATAACCAAAAAAATCCTATATTCTGATAAGCAAAGAACATCGTAAAATAATCTCTATTTCCCAAAAAGTATTTAATTACTATTTCACAAACAATATAAAATATTTCTAGGATTGTAAAATTCACTACAATTTGACGCCATCTCTGTAACGTAAGTCTGTGAAGAGAAATGGGAGGTTCTTGAATGTTAAGGTCATGGACTCACGGTTCATTATTTCTTCTTTTATTACAAAAAAAATGCAAATATGATATATGATGGATTGTTGGCCCCGAATATTATAAAAATTGTATAGGTATTCATGACTTTCTTTTTGACTTTCGAATTTACACTTTGTATTGAAATGTTTATTTTACAAAATATTGTAAAAATAATAACACATAAACCACAATGTCTTATTTAAAACACGCTTGTGTATTTTAATCATAT
>DWNA01001932.1:0-13054 GCA_018249835.1 Heliconius besckei
GTGAGGCGGCGGAGAGAGAGAGAGCCGCCATGGAGCAACGCCTGTTGCAGTATCAGGAGGAAATACGGCTGGCTAATGAAGCTTTGGTAGGTTTTATTTTAAATAATTCTATATGATCCCCCTTTCCTCCACTACCCCCTTGTTAGTTTTTGTAAAAGAAAACGTATATAAAACCATAATATGATGTTATACCAGGGCGACTGCTGTTTCACGTATTAAAATACAGATAAAAAAAGTTAAAAATTTGTAAAAAGTTTAATATCAATTCTAAAATTAATTGACTATATATTGTTTTTGACTATATATTTTTTATTGTTTATTATCTGAGCTGTACGTTGCGTCTTACATATTTTTGATTCTTCTGAACTATGAATTTACTATCATTTTTACCATTTCTATGACTTTCAGCGTCGTTCAGAAGAAACGGCAGAACTTCTAGCAGAGAAAGGTAGAGTGGCAGAAGAAGAAGCTTCCCTCCTAGCACAGAAGGCATCAGACGCTGAAAGGGAGAACGCACGACTGCGGCTGTCTGCTATCAAGACTGAGGAGGAGAAGGTAAGAGACGAGACGAAAATTTAAAGGGTTAAATATATAATTTTTAATTCTGTTTTTTTGTTTTTAGCACAGTGTCAGGAATCTAGTGCTAGGACGCTCGATTCCCGACGCACCGCCTTATTTTCGAGACATTGCAGGTTGGTCAGCGGAACTTAATGCCGCGCTTGGTCTTGTTACCAAACCGTATATGGATATATAAAAAAAATGACTCGTCTCAGACGGAATCTAACCCACAGCCGTAATATTTACTATCATAAGCCACAGCGCCACATTGGCCTTAATATTTTTACAACTATTATTATTATTATATTATACCAAATTTAAATACCATATATAAACTTCCAGGTACATCTAGAGAGAAAAACACGCGAAGCGGAGTTCCTAACAGCCCGCCTAGTAGAAGAGTCAGAGAAGAGAGCGGCGGAGGCGGAGAGACTGAAGGCGGAACTCGTATCCGCCAGGGTTGCGGAGAAACAGGCGAAGGAGAAACTTTTGAACTTCCTTAGTAGGACATCCACTGGATCATTGCCTCCGCCGGTTAGTGTTATTTTAGTTTAGCGTTGTGTCCCGCATATAACAGGTTAGGCAGAAGAAACCTAGTGTCTAAACTCTGTGGTCCCCAGCACGCATTGCAATTTTCAGAGAGCAGTGCAAGCAGAGAGATTGAAGTAGAAGGCGAAAGAGAAACTTTAACTTGCTATTAACTTTCTTAGTAGGACGTTCATTGGGCCGCCGTTTTTTTTAGTTTAACCTGATTTATATGTTGAAGAAATTATGACAAAGAATTTTCTTCTTCCAAATAAGAAATAAAATAAACAAATATATATTTTTAATATTCATTTTATACCTTTTACAGCCATCGTCCACAGTACCGTCATCGATGTTCCCGTCAACCTGTTCTCTGCCAGCCGAGTTGGGTGGTGAAGTTCTCCAAAATGGCAATTCCGGTGAAGAACTCAACTCTTACCAACTGGTGCCAGACGACGACCCCCACGTACACCGTCTCTCCTTAGAGATAGAGAAGGAAAGGTGAGTGATAATGTGGAGAAGATGTAGAATTTACCGTTTAATGTAAGCGGTAAGTAGTGTATGCGAATGATAGTTATGTAGCAGTGGACGGAGTTAAGTGGAGAAGATGGAGAATTTACCGTTTGAAATAAGCGGTAAGTAGTTTGTGAGTGAGAAAACTACTTTTCTTAGTGTCAGAGGTTTATTAGAGAATACGAACACTAAAGGAGATAGAGAATTTATCGTTTTTAATAAATGGTAAGTAGTGTGTGAGAGAACTATTATCTTAGTGGAAGATCTGTTAGGGGATAGTAACTGTGTCAAAACATTAAGAATTTACCGTTTACAATAAACGGTAAGTAGTGTTTGTTGCAGTGATAGAACATTATAAATAAAAACAAATTTTAAATTAGTTTATCATCATAGGGTGGTGAAAAATGGAAAGGATGGAAATTTATCGTTTAATGTAAGTTATGTAATGTGTGTGCGAATGCTAGTCATGAGCTGTGGGCGGAGGTAAGTGGAGAACGTGGAGAATTTACATATTGAAATAGTAGTGATATGATACTGACAGACTTATATGCTATTGTTATAACAAGTAAAAAATAATTTTGGAAGCAGCCTGTTTTTTGTATATGGATGTTGATAAGTTAATGAAAATTTATCAGAGGGTGGTGAAAGGGTGAAGAGGGTGGTTAAGGGAGGGTGGGGAATATGGAGCATTTATCGTTTACAGTAAATGACAAGTAGCGATAGTGACAGAGTGATATATGTTATGAGATTGTAAGTGAAGAGTAATTTTGAATGTTGCTTTGAAAATAAAAATGATAGAGTCACTACTCTATGTGGAGAAAATGGAGAATTAACCAATTATGATAAGCCGCAAATGTTTTTTTTTATTTATGGAAGGAATAATGGTAATAGTAGTAGTATATTAGTGTTATGATATGTAAGAGATAAGTCATTTTGAATCAATATGTTTTGTGATGATATGGAGACACAATTTAGTGACTTATATTGAGTGAATGAATGAGATGCAGAGATGCAGATTAATAAGCGAAAGCAGTGTTCGGTACCAGGAGCCCATGAGCCGGCGGGAGGTCCTTCTGAACGGGATCGTCGACGACGAGATGACCTCCTACGAGCTGATGGACGATGACCACGTGCAGCGCCTCTCCGCCGAGATAGAGAAGGAGAGGTGAGTCGTTTGATACTTTGACTTACTAATGATTGTTGATAATGCTGTTATGGTAGTTATTAAGAAGTTTTTTTTTTTATTAATTTATTAATCAATCTGTCAATAATCATTCTGATTAATTAATGTATGGTGGCTTTGGTAGGGAAGAGATGTTCTCTAGGCGTTGAGTTGCTTCCTTAAAAATCTATTTTCTTCTTTCCAATAAATATGAAGGTAAATTATAACTTTTTTGACTTTGTTTATTTTTATACACACAAATTATGTTGACATGCTTTAGCAGTATATACTTAAATGGCAAACAACATTAACATAAAACAATACATTACTACAAAGAATGACTGTTTTTTTACTTAAATTTTAAAGTACTCTACTATATTCCAGAGTGGAATACTTAGCGAAGTCCAAGCATCTTCAACAGCAGCTCGACGAACTACGATGTGAATTCTCCGTACTAAGGGTTGAAGGGGGAGGGGGTGGACAGGGTATTGGCGGGGGCGGGGGTGGAGGAGCAACCCTCGACCGTCTTCACGAAGCCCAGGCGAGAAGCGGTGATGATAAATACAGTACTTTGAGGCGGTTGAAGCAAGGGTCTACCAGGACAAGGGTAGCTTTCTACGAAGATCTTTGAATTTTGAGTAAGTATTTTTTTTTTTGTTTGGAAGGAATTGAGGAAGGGAGTGAGTGAGGGAACAAGTGAAATAGTGACCCCAGATCGTCTCCGAGAAGTTCAGGTGAGGGCTGGAGATAATAAATATAGTGCATTCAGACAGTTGGTTGCTTCAACTGTCTGAATGTACTATATAACCTGCTAGACCTTACCCCTACAAGAACTTTTTTTTTAATTTTGAATTTTGGGTCCGTTAATGTACTATAAGATTGCTTAGGAAGGGCGTAGAGTGGTAAAATTGCTATATATTTGGGAAATATTAGCTATTGTAGCCACCATTTTTTGCATTACATTCAATAAATTAAATAAATAAATAATTATAAGAGCACTGGGTCCTAATACACTGGACCCACTGTCGTATAATAGACAGAAAGTGGAGAGAAGCAGTCTTTTTCGTCAGGTGAACTAAAATATATTTTCATAATTTCAGGAAATGTCAAGTAACATCACGGAATCAAAGCATGGATTTTATTAGCATCAAAAGGTTTATAAAAAAAAATGTAAATCTTACTTTTTTTACTTTTAAATAATATATTAAGTGTAAGTTGAAAATGGTGTCATAGTAGAATGTCGAAATGTGCCTTAAAATATTAAAGGGGGAGAGAGAATAATTATAGTGAGTATTGAGAGAAATGGAAAGAATGATAAATTTTAATATTCATTATTCTTCATAAATAATTAAATATTAAATTAATAGTAATAAATTAATAGTTTTTAAGAATGAATTAACAAATTAATGTAAAAGTAATTTTATTTATGTATATTAATATTTTATTGAGGTCGTCGTGACGCAACGGCACTACTACGTGTCTGACTATAAAAGTGAGTTCGATTCTCATTTGGCGGAATGAATGGTTATTCCTTCACCCTAGTAACAATACAAACTGCGGCGTTGAGTTCCGAAACTCAACACTCGATTTCTCGAAAATTTTGCCAGAGGAGTAGAACAGCAAAATAGTATGCTTTACTTTTTTTGGTGCTAAATTCAATTGTAATAATCACTTATAAAATAAATTGATCTCCTCATTTTTTTATATTACTAATATAAATATTATATGAATTAATTACTATACCTTTTTACACATTTGTACTTTAGTTTTAATTGTTTTTTTTAATAATCTTGCTTAGAACAAAATTGCTTAGAGCCAAAATATGAAAAATTTTAGATTTCGTATATTTATTATAAACAAATATTTAGGTAAATAATAAATAACAATGAATGTTGTTCCTTTATACTCGTAAGTATCATTAAATGGATCCAGTATGGCCCCAATATTTTATTCATAATAAATAAAACAATATATATTATTTGTATTTAGACGTTATTTTAAAATACTTTTTTAAATAGCCGCCTATAATAAACATTTTTTGTAATCGTATCTCGTTTTATATATTTGACCTTACTTTTTTTTAATGAATTACTTATTACAGATTATAAACGATAAATACGCTTTATTTTAATGAAGAAATTCTTGGAATAAAAACCCCGACTACGTGAACTAAATTAATGACGAAAATCAGGGATCAAAGGAACGGAAATACATACGCGCTAAAAACATAATCCTCCTTTTGAGTCCGCCGCGGTCGGGTAAAAGAGAAATTAAATATTTTAAATACAATCAAGATACTGTTAGAGTATGAACGTGAGACGCACAAAAAACAAATATTTAAGGAAAATTTCAATCACTTTAGTTTAATATATACCATACATTCTTTCAAGTACCTTTATTTTGTATCATAATATAGTAATAAAGTAACTGCTTCTCATAAACTTAATAATTTTTGTGTTAATTATTAACTATCTAATATTATTTAACGTTAACATGTATACTGTATTCTGTGGATCTATAAAAATATCAACGAAAATAGACAGGATTTGATTATATTTAAATTATATTTTGTATAGTATTAAATAAAATGTAAACAAACAGCTCTGTATTCGTGTGAGTGTTCATATGTAGTGTTGGTGTGACGTCACTTGCTTGACATAAATTCCGTTTTATTTCTACACTTCTTGTACTGATAGTAGCGTCACATATTTAAGTAATTCTAAATATTTTGTTTTTGTGTTTGAATTATTAAAAGTCCAATATATGAAAAATGTAAGCAATTAAAATAAAGAAAAACAAACGTGAACACAACGCTGTTCTTGATGATATAACAAAAAGATTAATTATTAACCTAAACGACACATCAGACAGAGATAAAAAATTATGAAAATGCAATGTCCGGCGGATTTTTTTACGTAGAAATTTTTTTATACGATATTATAACCTTACTTTTATAATCACTCGCACATATGCAAAGCTCAGTTTAAGCATAGCGGACTGTACTGAGATCTATTATTTTCCATGGATGTTTAAAGATATTTTTTTTATTTAATAAGTAGTTAGCAGTTAATCCATTTAAATTTAATTATAAAACGGAATAATTGATCGTATATTTATGTAAAATAAATAAACAAGTTGTATTATTGAACATTTTTCGAAATGCAACCAAGAACGTTACAATCACGTTAACATTTTCTTATTTATACTATTAATAGTTTATAATTACATTTTAAAACTATTTAATTCAATTTTTGTTATTACATATATGATTTTTTTAAAAATTATTTAAATGGATTTTCATTATTTTCACTTTAATAGTATGGATATAATAATATTTTTATACTACAATATTTTTTGTGAGCAAAACTCGTGCCTCTCTGTCTTGTATTATTACAAAACGCACCCTTAAGTGATCCAAAAACCAAATCTAAGTAACTCAAAATTTTTGTATGTGATTTTTTTCAAAAATGTCCATAAAATCCCTTTTTACTTATCCTCTATACCAAATTTTTCGCAAATTGCAATTTTTTAAATTATATCTTTTATTTTGGAGGGTGCAAATTGTGATGTATTAAATGTTACTATGTATACGTGCCTTAATGATGTTAAGAAAATAAATATTTTGTAAATATATTTTTAGAAAATTATTCAGTTGTTTTTATTTTTTTACTCTTGTTTACACATTCAAAATCTAGGTATAATTATTTAATTTATACTTATATATGACTTAATATTAAAAAGTATCTGTATAGCAGGAGAGACCGAGGCAACCTGAGAGCTTAGTATTAAAGCAATAGTAAAAAGAGCTTCTAAATATTCATATGCCCAAAAGAGTTGTAAAATCAAATCCTAAGAAAATTGCTAAAAATAATCTTTAAGATATTCCATGGACGGAACTCAAATGCCTTAATTCTAATAAGGAACCTTCCGCTCTCCACTTTTCACCAAATTCTGGAGGCATTGCGTTTTGAGTAGTGGAACGCCGCGTTTGGCCTCTTGCTGTTACCAGAGCGAGGATATGAAAATATTAAATATCACTATAATCACTAAAAATACGTACTAAAATATATTTTAACACATTTTTAATATCTCTCAATTGCAAGATGGAAACGAAAGGAACGAAATATTAGGCAATTTGTTATCGTTAACTTAACTGAGTGATTGTGTGTATCGTTCAAATATTCTGAGAATGATATCCGATAATGTCGTGTTTTGTACTTGTGTTAGATTATTATCTATTACCATTAAGTATATTAAAATCAAGATTTTCCCTAAAACTCTGATTATAAAAATAGTTTTAATGATGAAATAGTATAAAAAATTGAGGCCACAGGGAGGTAAGCAGGTGTTGTGGCTTCGATGCCCATTCAGATTAGTGAAGTGTAATATTTTCATTTTCGTCGTTATGGTAACGAGGATTCGGAGGAATATGGGGACACCACATTCCCAGGTTCCCTCTGACTACCCTGCTATTGTGCGGGATACAGGGGGAATCTATAAAAAAGTTTAGTAATGCTAGTAATAAAACAAAAATACATATTTCTTAAATTTATTAAAACTTCATATACAATCAACATACATTTGCTGCTAATTATTTAAAAAATATACACCACATTCTTATAACAATATTAATAATTAATTGTTTATAATATTATTAATACACTTTTATGTACAATTTAGAGAACTTTTATTAATAAATAAATGAATGATTAAGTTAATAATAATATTTTACTTTTCTCGACTCAGTAGCATCATATGAATATTAAAGGAAAAAATCATAAAACTTTCATACAATCATTACTTTGACTGGTTGTAAATGAATAAAGATCTATAGAAACGTAATATATAAAAGATTTTTTAAATTTTACATGTCTCTTGCGTAAATCAAGGTAGAAAGTAATAATTAAGTGTCAAAACACTCCATTCTTCGTGTTTACCCGAATATAAGATATAGCGTGTAAATGACGGAACTCTACGCCGATCTATATTTTACTGAACCGAGCAGGAAAATAAAAATAATTAATTGCTCCGAGCCCCGGAATTGCTCGGAAACTCCACAACTATCATATTTAGTCAGACGCTATCCCACTGTGCCAGAAAATAATGAATCCCGCACATAACAGGGTAGGTAGAGGGAACCTCGAGAGTGTGATAAGACACACTGTTCCCCATTTTCCGCTGAATTCTTCGAGCCATTGAGTGGCGGAACGCCGGGCTTGGCGGCCGGCAACGCCTTGGTGCCAGAGCAAAAAATGAAGATATTAATAAATAATAATTAATTCGCTCTAGTAGGGATTGAAACTACAACCGTCGTTACAGTAACATCCTTGTACCCCTGTGCCACTACGGCTACAAACATCCTATTTTGTTTAAACAAATCAATTAAAGATTATTAAGTTCAATAGAGATCAAAATTGTAACAATATTTACAAAATTGTAATGAATGTAAATAAAATCATATTATATATGAATTATGACTGAAACCTAAAAATGTGTAAAATTTATAAATAGTATGTTTAGCAAGTGGATTATTAGAGGAGCAATTACACAAGGTTTTTAACTCTCCATCTGAAACAGCCTTATCAGTTAACACAATATCGTTGGCTTAGATCATAAACCTAATAAAAAAGCCTATGAAAAAAGAATAGAAGGTTATTAAGCAATTTTGAAAATTAATAAATTATAAAATATAGCTTGTTTTTTTACACTTCCAGAAGCTATAAGAATGTATGAGAATGTAAAAACAAGAAATAGATTTAGAAGGTTGACACTCTAAGCCAACAATATACAGTAAACATTACAAATACTCCAAAGTAAGTAATGTTCTAATAGTAAACAATTTACTAAGCATATTCAGTTTTATTTAAATTATGCGTTATATATCTTGAAATTATTAATTAAGCTACAAATCAATAATTTAATAAATATATTCACCAATTATATCACTATTCTATACATGGCAGTGTAGAATAAGCCACCTATAGTTCCAATAACTCGTCTGCTATAATAACGTCAATTGGTAAATATTGAAGCATAAAAATAACAGTTAAGCTTTATTATATAATCTTTTGTAACTAATACTTGTGCCGCTATCACAAAATTCATTCATAATAATCCTACATAAGAATAAATGGAACATGACTATAAGAACTATAATGGAGACCCAGAATAAGGGGTTTAGGCCTCCGAGGCTGTGGCCATGTCGGTGTAAGGCAATGACATGGTGCTCGTGAGCCGGGGCTTCTATGACTTCATGTACATGTATTGCATGTCTCAAATCCTCCATATGCTGCTTATCAGCTGTTATATATAAGATAGCGGTTAAAGGCTCGGTAAGTTTCACTGGGAAGTATTTTCTATATGGTCCAAGTTGAACAGGTGAGTCTAAGCATCCAGCATCGCAAGCATAATATGTTTTATCGGAGCGATCTAATGCCACAAATATAGCTGCCTTATTATCTTCCTGCAATATAACACTTATATTGACATGAGTCATGTTCCCATAGTTAACTCGTCGGAATAAAAAATCTCTATGTAGCTTTGATGGGTGAATATTATATTCCAGGTGTTGATTACTGAATCTCAGGCTTCCAAAACTAAGTATCATTGCTTGGTTGACACCACTGGCACCAGCTTTTAAAAGATTGTGGCAGCCCTGTTTTTCTAACGTTAAAAGCCAGATACTTGCCACATTATTCAAATTAGTAAGACTGTTTAGTGGTTTCCATAAATTAAAAGCATCTAATGTTGAATAGCCTTCATAGCAGCCCTCTGAATATGTTAGGGTTCGGAGGATTTCAGATTTAGTTGTTAGTTTGATGTGCTCTTCATGTTCATAACTTCTAACTTGTGAGAGGATAGCATAAATAGTAGCATTAATTCTATCTCCATTAATAACACCATCAGCTTTTGAATCAGATATATAAAAACCAGTGTACCACAGACCTTGCCATACTCTAGCATGGTTCTCTCTCAGTTTTCTTACTGCAACTCTATCTCCTGTTAATGCTATAGCTTTTTCCATTTGATCTATAGCTTTCTTTTCTACTATGTCCTTTTGACTTGCATAATCTGCTTTCTTAATAGGTTTGCTGTATTGTACTGTTGTTAGAATCAAAAGGTCTAAGCCATCTCTTGCTTCAATTTGTATAACATTGTTCACTTTTCTACAGACAACTGAAACTGCTATGACATTCTCACTCTCAGGTAAAGCTATCATACCAGTTACAACCTCATATTCCTTTGCATCAACTCCTTGATGCAGTTTTATAGTCTGTTTTACAGATGTAGGCCAATCAGATAGTCTTGGTATTGTCATGTGTAAAGTTTTAGGTGCATTTAAAGGATTATTAATTAAAATTTCTTGTACAAATAGCGATGGAATAGTTCTATGTGCGTAATATTGGTATGAGACATGCAAGCCTGTTCCACTACATTGAAATCTATGTACAATACCACTCTTGTAGTCAACTAACGTAGATTCTTTCATATCTAAGTCATCTATTATGTATAAAGGGTGATAATACACTGGTAGTGATAGAGTTCTCCCATGTTTAATATTCAAATGTGAATCATGTTCTAAGGCAAGTCCTAGTAATCCATTACCTACGTAAGGCACGTAATTGTGACTTAGCGATGAAAGCGTGGCAGATGATTCCAGCCTCAAATAAGCATCGTATTCGTTAAGACGATCTTGGAAAGGGTTCAAAAAGTTCCGGTGACAAACATTTTGGTTACTCATTAGGGAACCCTCTCTGTTATAAAATATATCCATAAGCGTCGGTCCAATGTAAAGTAAAAGGAAGACTACCACTAGAACTAATAAAACTAGTTTTTTTCTTGTAAGTGGTCCATCTGTAAGTCTGTTTATGCGTCTAAAAATCTCTCCGGCTCTCCGACTCATGTCGCCAAAGTTGTTGTTTGGTCTTTCCATTACCCTGCAGTTCGCTGTAACCTACACTTTCCACAGCACCACACATAAAATTCACGTATGATTTAATGTAATCATTGTAAACATGAAAAATTATTGCAAAATTTTAATTTTTACGACTATAATCTGCTTCACAATAAATAATCACAAAGTTAAGCGAAACACATGACGTTTCATAGATAATTTTGAACGGATACTTGTACTATCAAATATTTTCTTTTTAAACCGGATATTACTTTCTTTATAATTAAAATATATGCAGTATTAGTAACTAAAATTATTCGTATTTTTTTCTATTTATTTATGTACCACACAAGAAAGAAAGTACAGAAAACTTATAACTACAGAAAAAATGTGTACAATGGATAACTTATCTCTAATAGAGATCTCTACCAGAAATCCTTGAATGTAGGAGATGTTAAAAGAAATGATTCGGGTGCGGTATTTTAATATTATGCCAATAATAATAATAAACCTTCATACAAATATACATAATAATAATCAATATTACTATACCTACATAAATATACTTATACAAACATGCACACATACAAACATATAAATATATACAATGACATAAAAGAGTTGAAACAGAAAAAGAAAATTTATAAAGAAAAAGACAAAGCGACTACTAGAGATTCTAATTGAGATTAAGAAAATGTTGTTTTAATTTGATTTTTAAAGTATTTAGAGATGGATTGTCCGACAGTATAGAGTTAGGTACTGAGTTCCATAAGCGCACTGCTTGAACTGTGAAGGATTTTTCATAGAAAGAGGTATTACATATAGGGTACTCAAGCTTTCTTTGAGTTACACAAGAGCGTACAGGTCTTTAAGTAAGGGGGAGAGGATGACTTTATAATGTTAAAAAGCATAGTGAGAATGTGCAGGTTACGACGTAAACGCACAGGAAGCCAATTCAGTTGTCGACGGATGGAATGTTGACATGTACATTCGACGATTCAAAAGTGCTTAAAAAAGTTTATTTGAATAAAGAATATTTTGAATTTGAATTTGAATTTGAATTTGACGGAAATCAGACACGTGGTCAAATTTGCGTAAGCCGAAGATAAAACGAATACACATATTCTGAAGTCGGTCAAGTTTGTCGAGAGCCTCTTCATTAGCATCAGGATAACAAACGTCAGCGTAATCTAGCAGTGGCAGAAGAAGAGATTGAGCAAGAATGATTTTAGTGCGAATGGATAAAATTTTTTTAAGGCGTTTAAGAGAGTGCAGAGAATAATGTATGCGTTTACTGATTGCATTAATGTTCGCAGACCACGATAACTGTCTATCAATTATGAGACCCAAATGTCTTGCTGAATCAGACAACGGTATTATTGTCTGGTTTAATTTAATGTAAGGCAAGGTGTTAAAATCTACTATGGCACGTAATTGCCTACTGCTGATTATTAGAGCTTGAGATTTGGAGGGGTTAATAAGAAGGCCAAGCAAAGTCGCCCACTCACTAATATGAGCGAGATCAGTGTTAATGTTCAGAATTTCAGTGTTTAAGTCTTCATGAGTGGCGTGTCTATATAGCTGTAAATCGTCAGCGTAGAGATGGTATTGACAAGATAGGATTTTGGTAATTTCATTTATAAAAATGGAAAAGAGCAGAGGAGAGAGTACGCCGCCTTGAGGTACACCAGTTACCAAATCAGCCCAGTCAGAGCAAAGCTCTCCGGTGTAGATTCTTTGCTTGCGACCCCGAAGATAAGAACGAAACCATTCAGTGGCAGCAAGAGAGATGTTAAGTGTGGAAAGGATACCAAGTAACACATCAATATCCACAGAATTAAACGCGTTACTAAAGTCGAGTAAAGTAAGTATAGTTAATTTTTTATTATCCATCGCGTAACGAATATCATCAGTAACTTTAATTAACGCTGAACATGTACTGTGTGATGGGCGGAAGCCGGACTGGAATGTATTTAAAAGATTGTTTTGGAAAAGATAGTTAGAAAGTGGTTGATGCGAGTGAGGGTACTGATTGTGGGCGTTACCACAAACTTAATCAGTGCTTATGCTCCTCAGGCGGGATGTAGCGCGGCCGAAAAAGAGACATTTTGGGAGCAGTATGAAGGGGTTCTACTTGCTGTACCGTCTACCGAAGTGGTCTTAGTTGAACGGTCACGTCGGTAGGGCTGCTGAGCCGTATGAACGTGTTCACGGGGGTTTTGGGCACGGTCTTCGCAATACAGAGGGAGAAAATATTCTGAGAACCTGTATTGCGTCTGATCTGGCCGTCGTGAATACGTTCTTCCAAAAGAATTCTCAGCACCTTATCACGTATAAGAGCGGGTCCCACTCAACTCAAATTGACTACTTATTGACCAGACGGTGTCATATGGGCAGGGTAA
>DWNA01001933.1:0-13052 GCA_018249835.1 Heliconius besckei
TGTGATAATGATGACATAAATACTTATTTGAAAGCGCGGTTGAGCATTTCTTCAACTTGCAGCCCATTAAACATATATATCCGGCTCTATTTTTAAAATTTTATTTATTTTATCGACTCTCTTCCATTTATATAACGTTATAAAATTAATTATAATTATTATAGTTGTACATACTAAGCCGAAGCATTTAGTACTAACTAGTGGGGCGCCTACCTCATTGCGATATCTATTCTAGTTTTACTCTATTATGTTTTTATTATGATCCCATTTAATAGGCATGCAAGCAATATAATTAGTAGATACATACTTGGACTGGTGATTTCTTTTCGTACTTGGCTCTAAGTATTTTCGCAAGAGGAGGTGTGAAGAGTGCGGGGTCAGGGTGCTTTTGACCCGCTTTTTCCCATGGTTGCTTTTGTTTCCATACTAATGATATTACTGACCCCACTACTAATACCCATACTAGACCGATCTGAAAATAGTTTTTATAAGAATGAGAATTTCTTTAGAAAACGTATTAAAATTAAAAAATACTTGTGTGCAAAAATTCATAGGTTAAAGAAAAAATAATTATAATTAAAATTTTCTTTAAAAAAATACAAAACACTTACAGGACTTGTCCATAAATAAGATATTCTGTACGGATAGAAGTAATCAGTTGCCGGAGGTGGTAGTGGGTTCACCGTCACGTTGGATAAACAACCTTCAACACTAACAGGTAGCTTTACTGCGGCGGGACGAGGTCCACCGAAACTGATCCATAGGGTGGTTGCCATTCCAGTTACTAGAGCTATTGATACACCCTGAAATTTTTTGAAATAATATCTTATAACACTAAAATTAGGCCATAGTTGTGCAATAGTATAGGGACTAACTGTAAACGTTATGAACGTTATGAACGGGTTCAACGTGAAAGGCTTTCCTATATTTTTAGGTCATATTTTTATTGCAAAATTAAATATTCGAGCAGTTAAAATTTTTACTATTTTTAAAATAGAAAGAATAAATTAAACAAATAAAGTGAAACTTAATATTATCTTACCCTTTCATTTGCAAACGTAGTAAACATTCCTAAAGTAAAAAGTCCCAGCAAAGGCCCTCCAAGGGCCCCAAAAATAGTCAAAGCAGCTTGCAATACTCCGCCCAAATGCTCCGCCAAAAATGCCAGAGCCAGGAACAGAAGCCCATACCCACAAGCAGCTAGTTTTGTCAACCACGGAACATAGTTGTTGTTTATTTTACACCACCTTTAAAGTAAAAATAACTATTATTGATTGATTTTTATCAAAATTAAAGCCTGTCGTTTTAACAATTACCTAAACCAACAAGGTGATTTAATAAAATGCTGACGAATATTAATAAAAAAAATATGTATTTTTTTTAAAATGCCGACATTTTATGAATATACATATTTTAGACGGCAATATATTTTCCCACAATATTACAAATTTACATTTGTAATATCAATGTGACGATCGACTATCGAAGTCGATAAGTAATGGCATACACACATTTTAAATTGCGAATTGTCCGCAAAAGTGTCACTTTACTCGTAGATAAATTGATTATTTTTTTATAAGGAAAAAAACAACATTTTCAAATGAAATATCCTTATCACGTTAATGTCAAACTAAATTGTTAAACGTCTCCTTTCATCGTGCGTCATAACATCTAGAATTTTTATGCATATTATCATAGCCCATGAAGTACGAGGCCAGTCGTGGCGCAAATGCGATAGTTTGTGAGTTTGATTCTCACTCAAGGAAATTAAATATTTAATATTTTTATTACTCAACGGAAGTATATTAATGGTACCAAAGTGTCTTTAACACTAGGTTCTCAGGTTCCCTCTGCTCTAAATACAGATCAAATAAAATTACAAAAATCATCTTTATAAAAACCAACATACCTACTAACATAGTCTGTTAAGGTGACAGCAGCTAAAGCATTGCACGCCGCTGATATAGTCGACAGCGACGCACTGAATATACCAGCTATAAACAAACCCGCGAGTCCTGGCACCGACTTCATTTTGTCCACCACGTAATATGGCATTATTTGATCTATCTGTTGGAATAACTTGTTTTTAAATTCTTAATATAAAGTACCTACAGTAATTGTTTTCTTCTATTAGGTAGGACAGGTTGCGGGTTCGATTTCCACTCGAGGAAATGAAATATTTCATATTTCACTTATTCGCTCTGGTGTCGAGGTAAAGCGCGGCCTCGAGTTTGGCGGAACACGCATTGCCTCCAGAATTCAGCGAAAAGTGGGGAATGGAAGTATCTTAATGAGAACGGTGCGTCTTAAAAGTAGGTTCCCAGGTTCCTAAGCCTAACCTGCAATGTGCAGGATACATTGTGAAGCTAAAAAAGAAATAATTATATAAACAAATACGCTACTAATGTTTATATGACTATAATCTCACACAAATGTCCTTGTCAATGATAACGAGATGTGATAAGACGATTTAATTATCGAGATGCAATATTCAGTACAAAATATTAAGTTACTTAATAGTCGTAACTTATTTATCTTCATTTCCCATTTTACAGAATATAGCAAACCTTATAATAAATCTATCAATCAATCAATTGAACACAATATTTATGTTTAACCATTGAATAAATTTCCCCTTGGACAGATTCAAACTCATCATAATTCAATTAAGTCCACTACGGTGTCACAACGGTGAAATTCGTAACTTACCGCGGCTATTTTTTTACTAGTATAAGGATCACAGTCCTTATAAACAGCGTATATGCTAATACCGCTGATGCAGGTGACGACACTCAACACGCTCAGCACAGGCCAACTCCACCAAAGACATTTTTGTGACCTTTCCAGTGTACTCACTGTTAATAGACGCTGCACCTGTAAAAAAATTTAGCTTGTAATTTCTGCATTTATTGCGTGGTTAAGGGGCGAAACTCAACGCCGTGGCCTTGTTCCAGAGCGAAGAAATGAAAATATTTATAAATATTTCCCCAGAGCGGGAATCAAACTCACGACCGTTTACAGTCGCACGCTTAAGCCTTTGCGCCACGACGACCTCAAAATATATATGATATCTATTATCAATGTAACTGTAGTAAAAGGTTTTTTTTTCTACAGAATTACATCGCATAGAATACATAATATTAAGCCATTTATATACATATGTATTTAAATGGCTAAAGGCTAAGCCTGCTTAGTGACAGCATGTTTTCAAATAAATTTTCATATTTTTTCAAATATAGTCAATAACCTGCGTGTGATTCACTGCATACAAAGAGAGATAAGTGACGCAGCCACCGAATATCAAGGACCACCACGTGTTTCTCTCAGTCGGATCAATACTGAAACTGAAAAAAAAAACAAATATCGATAAGTATTTGTCTTGGGTACGGTAAAATATATAATGGATAGTGATATGGTAAAATACTTACTTTGAAAAATATAAACGTCCACCTTCGTTTGCTTTTATGAAAATTTGGTCAAAGCCACCTAGTTGTATAGACGCGAATACAACTACACTGAAAACAGCGCCGAACATAAGAAGAGATTGTAATAAATCTGTGAAAACGACAGCTTTCATTCCTCCCAAAGACGAATAAAATGTACACGCGAGTCCCACTACCAGGATTGAAACGAGTCTATCTAAGCCCGTCACTGACTCCAGAACAATAGCGGGAGCATATAGCACTATTCCATTGTATAAAATCATTTGTAATGTATATGTTAAAGATGCCAACATTCTTATGTGTGGCCCAAATCTTAACTCTAAGTACTCATAAGTACTGGTTTTCTGTAGTCCGAAAAATACTGGTAAATAATACCGGGAGGCTATTGGCGTGGCGATGCCATAGGAGAGATTGATCACAACAAAATGCATGCCGTAGTAGTAATTCTCAGCTGAAACACCTAAGAGTGTAATAGCTGACATGAAGGAGGCCATGAGTGATACCGCCACCGGAAATATAGAGAGGTTCCGATCTGCCATCAAGTATTCCTAAAAAATATATCTTCAATTAAAATTGTATTTAAGAACTGTAAAGAAATTTTTGAGCATATTCTGTGATTTGCATCTCACCTCATTTGTTTTTTGTTTTCCACCGCTAAATCTAAAATATAAACCGATTCCGATAGAAGCGATCATAGTGGCCGCCATAATGGCGTAGTCCCAGGCCCCAAAAATTGGTTGGTCCATGTTGCTCAGCTGCAAAGATAGACCCAAATTTTATTTAATTCATACATGCATCGACAGAGCCATTTCTTAAAATCAATATATTGTTTTAAGTATCTTTTGTGTCCCGATTCGTTTCAGATATAGGGGAATCCCAATATTATATATGCTGGAATATGGTCGATAGATAATAATATTTGTTTTATATTTCGATACTAAACAAAAGCTATCAGACTGAAAGGAAAATTGAAACCTGATAACGCTTCACAAAGCTCCGTCGAAATTTACACGAAGGGTATGAACATATATGTATCTAACATTACAAAATTGAAACATTAGTATCCATTTTGCAATTACTGATGAAGATTAGTAAACGTTCCTTCATTGTTTACCTTTTGCTAATACAGAATTCCACGAACGGAAAAATAAACAGACATAATTTTTAATTGGAAATATCTTTTAACATATTCAAAAGATCAGTTATAGCAATGGGAATTTTTGACGAATATTTTCAGGTATGCGAAGGTAACTAATACGGTAAGGTAATGAATACGGAGAACTCATATACCTGTACCACAACAAAGCTTACTACGCTTAGGGTTTGTCTCTCCGGTTACGAATATTTTCAGATAGATCTGTTGTTTATTGTGTATAACAGTAAATTATCGTCATTTGAAGAGAATTTTAAATATTTTTATTGAAAGTAATCCATATATCTATTAAAATTACATTTTTTTTTCTATTTATTTAGGCATAGAGAGCCTAGTTTTTAGACGCTCTGCCCCCCTTTTTTCTGCTGAATTGTGTAGGCATTGCGTGTGGCGGAACTCAACGCCGCGCGCAAATAATATATAGGTATTCCTATAGATAAATAATTATTATATGTATTCTTAAAAATACTCATGTACAAATATTTTCATTATATATGTATATATAGAGAGGAAATACCAATTATTTTGTAATTGAAAAATAATTAACACACCCAAGCCACGTAAGAAAACATGGAAATATTTTACGCGAGCCACATGCACGTGCCTTAATATTACACGAACGGTGTCAGTAAAAACTATTCTGTAAAAGCAAAATTATTAATTAAGTACTTTTTTGCTGTTGTTGCATTTCGCTTATTACTTAATTAAGTATATTTTTATATTCATACTATAAATAAGAATATCAAACAATATAATTTCAGTAAGCAAAAATATTATTATCCTAAGAGAATAAATAGAAAATATCTGTTCGCATATAAAGATTAATAAATAAGACCGTTGAATACTTATGTACTATCGTCCAGCACAATGTTACTATTAAAGCAATGTGACTAATGAATGGCCTGATTGAACCAATCACCCTCATTACTGGTATCTGAGACAATGTTTCTTTCAAAATCAAATCGAAATGATATTATATATTTTATAATAAATGCTTTTACTATATTATAATCATTTTTAGGGTACCGTATCTCAAAAGGACAAAACGGAAACTTATAGTATAACTCTGTTGTCTGTCTGCTCGTCTCCAAGTCGTCGTCCAAGCTGGTATTAATATAAAATATTTAAATTGAAAGCCCACAGGAAAAATATAAGTTCTAAGCCAACGGAATCAAATAATACTTGTATCCATCGTATTTGCTGCATTTTGTGTGAAATTCGCCTCGTAATCATAACCTATAAGGTTCTTACAATTATGAAATTTGGCAAAAAGTCAGAACTTGCAATACAGGTAAAGAAAAACATCCAAATAGTGAAAATTTGTAGTATTGTTGTAAATTTCAAAACCTAACCAAAACTAATTGGTACGGAACCTTCAGTGAGCGACTTTGATTTTTTTTAAAATGAGATATATAATATAAGACATATATTTATAAGATTTTAATGGTATTTATATAATACGGGTGATAAGGATACCTATTACGTACATACGTATTTCTGTAAATATGATGTAAGACATAATGTACCCTTTATATCTTTATAACTTTATACAAATAAGGAAAGCGTATTTGTCTGTTAACAAGGACAAATATCTCTACCATAGTATAAAATAAATGGCAAGTACAAATTATTTATTTATTATTATTATTTATTTTTAAAGTATAAAATGACAAAGGGATTATTTAAAAATATATATATTTTGAAAATACCTCTAAAATATACTCCGAAAATATTAAACTTGTTTTTCGAATATTCAATATATTCAATATATATAGAAAAGGCACCTAATGATAATGCAATCTTCACCGCCAGTCTTATTTTTATTACCAAATACAGCATGTATAGTATTTATTATATTCAAAAAAGTCAACAATAGCCAGCTCTTAAGTGCTAGTTAAAAAAAAATCTGATTCACAAAATTGGATTAATAAATTTAATACCATGCCGTACAATATTAGTGTTACGGTAATTTAGACTATATAAAAAGTGACAATACGTCATTGTAAAATTATAGAAATGTACAGTACTAATACGGACATAATTATAATATGTCTCGTCATTTAACTATGTACCTATGTAGAGTCGTTCGGGGCAAGATGTACCTTTGAACTGTTCACCATCATTTTGAGACTCAGATTGCACGATGGAGTAACACAACCTATGTATGTACCCTGGTGACAAAATGGAACATAATTTTATGCTGCAAGCTGGGGTCGCTTCCGTTGACATGACAATTTTGAAGGTCGAGCACAGAATCTAGGTTGAGAATCTCAAAATTAAATTTCCTTTTCTGAATATACCTGAACGCTGGCGTCAGTTTCTTTTGCATATCAATGACATGTTAGAGGATGTTAACATAAATTGATATACAGCTGATAGTGCAGACAGCCTGTATGCTCCCGCGCAAGTTATTCTCGGGAAAATTTTGACCAATGCCAAAATAAACTTGTGTCTACTGTAGAGCCATAAGGCAGCCGGACTGGTCCTGGCTGTACTAAATACCAGGAGTGATTATTTTCAAAGCACTTTCTTTACCCTGGTAGGGTATCGGCGTTAGATGAAAATAAATATTTAAAAAAAAATAACTGGAAAATGTAATGTGGGTCACTAAGTGATCAACTATATGGTACTACTATATGGTGGTGAGCGTCTCACACGCAGTTGCCGCAGTGACGAGACAACCAACACCTGTGTCTATTACTCTGACGATGGCGGTGACGGAATAGGCAACTTCATCAGCCGAGCGGTGGGCGCTTCTTTTAAAGAGGTGGTGGAGGCGAACCTAAAAGGGGCAATGTCACAAAGCGACGATAGGGTGATAGAGGCATTGATCCAAAAACTCAAGGAAGGCGTTCTGCATAAGCCAGCCTAAGTCTAAGATTCCACATTTAAACATGTATAAAATAATTATATATAAGACAGTTATATATGTAATAGAAACTAACACAGCTAAGTAATTAGGTAAATAATAAGAATAGAAACTAACATAAAACCAACAAAAGAAAGTAAAAAAAAAAAAAGATTGTCGGTAGGGGTCTCACCCAACCCCTCTAGTATAAACTCTAGATATAAGTACAGTTTACACAATTGTCCCAAAATGAAGTACGCCACACGAACTTTGATAAAATTAAAAAGGCACAGGCAACTATGCGCCCGTGGATGTAACTTTACAAAAAAAAAACTATAAACTATGAACGTCAATCAGCGTGATATTTGGGTAGATATATGGAAACCAAACATAAAGTTCACCTGATACGAAACTTTACAGATAAGATGCTCTATAACATGCATATAAGGAATTAAATTTGGAATAGTTTGAATCCAGTTTATATGTATGTTTATTAAAAATTATATAATTTATAAGTTTTATTAAACACTGTTGTACTGTACATAATAGAGACTCTACATTTCTTTTTGGTTCGCCGTTATAAGTGTTTACATATCTTCTTTAAGTAGTGAGTACTATACATATATGCACATTGTATATATCTGCATAAGATCAAATAAATATCATTTTTTCTAAAAAGTTTAGAGATAGGTAATAATAAAACCTGGATTTTTAATGAATACTTCGTAAACACGGGAGCGACGGACGTAATATTAGTAAAAAAATTATTAGTATACGCATTTATTAAATAATGAATTTTAATTATAACTGAAAAAGTCTTTACTTTCTTTAAAATAACTTATGTTAAATAATTAAATATTCATCCTTCCAGGTCAAAGAGTTCAACATTTACCGTATATCGTATCGCAATTTAGAACCTTACAAAATATCCTTCAATAAAATAAACTTACAAATGAGTAATTATTAACAATCCATTAATCCATAAATTTAAAAATTTATTACAAAAAACAAATAAAATTAAAACTTACTGATTTTCGCGGCTTATAGGACTTATGCAAGAATGTAGAGTTTTTGCCTTAGTTATACTTTAATACTATAAATGTGTATATATTTATCACGGCAGCATGTTTAATATTAAAGTTACTACACCATTGTATTTAAAAATATATTTTATGTGCAAAAATATAAAACTTATTGGAAACGTTTCTTAAATTATTTCATAACATTAAAACAAATTAAGTTACGTCTTTACTCATCTACTCCCTCCACTGAAGTGAAGTTTGCAGTCAGAAATCAGAATCGTACTTTACACTTTAGCTAGTAAGAATTATGGTTTAGGTAGCGGCACTCAGTTTGAGGTTATATTAACATTTCTTGATCATACTAGAATATTTCGACGAATAGGAAGCGTTCCTAATGTCAATCGATTTTCTACAAAACAGCGATCGGCAGTAATTCTCATTTCTACTCTTATAAAATTTTATTTTTATAATTAATAACTAAATGTTGTATTAAAAATATACTTTTGTATATTTTTTTATTTCTGACATATCTTAGATTAATATTATAACATAGATTATAACATTCCACACGAATCGCTGATAATTGGTGATCTCATTTTACTTTGCAAAAAAAAAATTAGTAACGTTTTGAACTATATTCTTTAGAGATATATTATTATTATTTAACATCTTTAACCAAGTACTTTATTTTTCTTTAATCTACTGCTACACCATATTTTTTTGTTACTGGCAACACTCCGCAAATAAAGCGCACAGAACGAGAACATTGCTCTACATTCTACAATCTGCACTTGTGACGTCTCTACATTACTGTTACTTAAATAAGTTGATTCTATACGTATTTTATAGCTATTTATAGGTTTTTTTTATTTGTGGACTTGACAATATGTATTGACAATATATAATTTAACGGTATTAAGCAAAGGTGTTTTAGGGAACCGTATAAATATATACTATGATAAAATTAGCAAAAATTCTATTTAATATAATACCATATAATTAATCATTACCATATAATCAATCAAAGTAACTCTTATGTAGTTTTTTTTGCAAATATAAGTAATTTAATTTAGTTATAAGGCCGTCGCGGCACAAGGGTGTGACTGTAATGCTGCGGTTGTGGGTTCGATCCCCACTCGAGGAAGTAAAATATTTTTTTACCCTGTTCTGATTTTCGACTTCCAATGTCTCAGTGGGCAGAAACTGCGTCCTATCTGTCATGACCTAAGGAGTCGTAACGTGGCCACACACCGTATCCATTAATTCAAGATCACTCAGGGTAAGAGTGGAGATTGCATTTAGGCAAGTGTAGTGTAGGACCCTGCAGCACGGTGGGCAGATAATTTAAAGGTGACTGGTATCGGATATATGAGAGCTGCCCGAGACCGGGAAAAAAATTACCATCATCTGTCTGAAAACGCGATAATTATAGATTTACTCGCGGAAATGAATTATTTTATAGGGTTAAGAACCCTGATGACCACTCGTCACGCAGTCTCGAATTGCGGATGAAAGGCTCGATTAAAATGTAGCACTTGCGTAATGTCAGTTAAATTCTGACTGTAGCACGGTAAATTGACTGACTACTTAATAGTCACCTTATTCATGAGCGTCATTAATATATTAAAATATTTTTTCGTAAGCCTTGTTATTTTGAATAATAAAAATAAACTGTGTTCCTTAATAATTCCAAGAATAATTTAATTGCCCTAAATTAAATATTCAATGTGAATTGCACCTTTCACGTTGATCGCAAAAGCCTATTATTATAATACGCGACTGGTGTAATTTTAAGGCTTTAGTGAGCTCTCATTATTATTACAAACAAAGTTTTTCCAATGTTTAACTATTTTATGTTCATGGCGGCAGTTATTAGTGGAAGGGTACATTTACTTTTTAAAGTAAACTGTCGATTGGTACAGTTTACATTACTACACAAATGAAAACAGCACTTTGCTGAAACTGCTTTAAAAGTATTGAAATTGTGACAAGTAAATGAAAAAATATTATTTTATCGCTAACGCTTATATTTTATATTTAAATGTATACGCGACATTGATTGCGCAATAATCTCAATTTAAACAGTTCAATTTGAATGTGTCTAGTAGTGACTATAAAAAGTCAATTAAATAGAAAAGGAAACATTTAAAATGTCAAACGCACAGAGTCGTGGTGCGCCCACGAGATATTTTGCCCCACACTTCTATTTGCTGCGTGTTTTGGGATTGGGTTGGTGGCACCATCCCGATGAAAATGATACTAGAAATTTCCCTGGATGGTACTTATATTACGCAATACTAACACAGCTAGTTTGGGTTGCTGGTTTTGTGGGGTTAGAATCAATCGATCCCTTTATCGGCGAAAAAGATCTCGACCGATTCATGTTTAGTTTGTCTTTTGTCATCACTCATGACCTAACTCTAATCAAACTCTACATATTTTACTTTAAAAACGACAATATTCAGGACATAGTGCGAACTTTAAATATAAAAATGCAGGATTTTTATCAAAATTATGAAAAAAATCGTAAAACTACAAGAATAACGAAAATATTAACCGCATCGTTTGTCTTTTTTGGATGGATAACAATAGGAAACACAAACATTTATGGAATCATTCAAGACCTTCGTTGGAAAGCGAAAGTGGCTGAACTTAACGAATCTGTGCCGAAGCCACCGAGGACGCTTCCTCAACCCATATTAATTCCATGGAAATATGAGAGCGAAGAATCTTACATGTTTACTTTTTTGCTAGAAACGGTAGGACTGCTGTGGACAGGCCACATCGTTATGACAATTGATACATTTATTGGCTCTGTTATATTGCATATGAGTTCGCAGTTCGTCATACTACAGGAAGCCTTAATGACTGCTTATGATCGAGCACTTGGCCATTTAGCTGCAAATATAGATCCAAGTCGCGTCAATTCTCTTGTGATTGACCATATTTTTAATTCAGATCCAACTCGTCGCAACGAGAGACTTGCAAAAGCGTACTATACAGATAAAGATATTGAAACTGCGCTAGAAAATGCATTAAAAAATTGTATTCAGCAACATCAAATGCTAATGAAGTATGAATTTACATATATACATAGTTACATTCACCCAACTTCACTTGCTTGCTCTACTAGAAATTTAGTTTTTTTTCAATGTAGTTTCCATTTGAAAAAGAAGTGACTGATTGAAGTGAAGTGTGAAGTGATTTTTGGGGTCGACATTGTTAATGTTTGTAATTTCTTTTTAGATCTGGTTTAACAGGCCTACTAGGTTTTACTTGTGTGTAAAGTGAATGTATGTAGCAAATTTCTAAATGAATTATTCATCATCATAAAGTATTCAATACTTAGAAATTATTGTCTTAAAAATTCCAGTCAAAAATATATACAGTAATTTTTAGGGTTGTGTACCTCAAAAGGTAACAACAGAACCATTATAGCATAGCTTTGTTGTCCGTCTATCCGTCTGTCAAGACCATCTCGAGATTGCGTGGCCATATCAAGAAATTAATTTTAAATATACCTATGATGCCTTAGAGCACAGTGACTGTTTTGAGGTTTAAGTAAAATAATTAATGTGATGTGAAAAATTGCTGATTTCACGTATAAAATGAAGATTCCTATATATATATATATATATATATATATGTATAGAGCTTTTCACTAAAAAGTAGGTTCAAAAAAGATACAGATCATATAGATAGTAGGAAGATGAATGATAATTAATTAAATTGTTATATATATATATATATATATATATATGTATAGAGCTTTTCACTAAAAAGTAGGTTCAAAAAAGATACAGATCATATAGATAGTAGGAAGATGAATGATAATTAATTAAATTGTTATTTAAAAAGATTTAACTAGACGACAGAAAAGACGATGTATCTAACTAAGTTGCTTTATTGCTTACCACAAAAAGACACGAAACATAAGTAGAATTAAAGTTCTGGCACCAAGCAGTATGAAGGCAACGACCCTTAAATTGCAATAAAGTGCGACATAAATTAGCTTGAAACTTAGTTCGTGCCAGCTAACGACAAACTTTCCTTCCTTAAAATATAGTGGACAGAAAAATATTAATAGTGAAACTTTAAGACGATATAAACATTTTATTTGTGTGTTAGCGACATATTGTCCTTGTGACAACATCAAAATGAAATAATGTAACCGTTTCATGGTTAAGTAAAATCAGCTTCACGCTTTATCCCGCATACAGCAGGGTAGGCACCTAGTGTTAAGACACTCCGTTCCCCATTTTACGCCTTTTTGAGTTTGGTGCCAGAACAAAAAAATAAAAATACAATTATTTTTTTTATTAAATTGCAATAAAATAAATCGGGTATATAAAGGTATATCACAATAATTTAACTAATATTGGCAAAGGTAATATTTACGACTTGCCCAATATCAAAGGATTACCGCCTCAATATTGTCACTCTGTTACATTTTTCACGCCTAAATCAACATAATCTACGTTTCATATTCACCTCCGTTCAAAATGAAGGAGTTCATTCATATTTTTCGATAAGTCCCCAGTATTCAGTCAGCCTTTTACTTCCAGTTGTGTGGAGAAATTCGCGTC
>DWNA01001934.1:0-13051 GCA_018249835.1 Heliconius besckei
GGGTGCAAATAAGAGGTTGAAAGTTTGTATAGATTTTTTTTTCAGTCGGCACCAATTTTTATAAAATTTGAAATTCAGACTCTTAAAAGTACTTCATGAAACACATGTTTCATGGTTTTCTAGAATTCTTCCCCTAAGGGTGTAAATAAGGGGTTGAAAGTTTGTATGGAAAAACCATTAAAACGCCATCGATTATTATAAAATTTGACATTTAGACTCTTAAAAATATTTAATTGAACATGTGTTTCGTAGTTTTCTAGAATTCACCCTCTAAGGGTACAAATAAGGGGTTGAAAGTTAGTATGGAAAAATCTTTAAATCGCCACCGATTTTTATATAATTTGAAATTTAGACTCTTAAAAATATTTCATTGAACACATGTTTCGTGGTTTATTAGAATTCACCCCTAAATAAGCAAGCGAAGCTGCGCGCGCCCGCTAGTCTTAGATAATTTCCAGGAGGCGCAGATTAAAAACCAGCTACTTTAAAATTTCTATACGTTTCTAATAAAAGTTTTTAACTTTTATTTAACAAACTCATACCGTTTCCATTGTATTTATATTATCCATCTGAATGCCATCAGAAGAACCCACCCACTGATTCGATGAAACCCGGTGTCACGACACACGCCGTCAAGTGTGCAAACTTCACTACACAACCAACCTATCCAGACCTGTGATATAACACTTATTTACTTGTTTTTAAAGTTCATTTTACAGTGGCCGGTTTTATATATAATGTAGGATGCTCTGATGCCAGGCGAGCGATTTTCAAAAACGTCACTCGAGCTCCTCGTTCCGCTGACGAAGCGTTGTAGGCACAAAGGAATATGACATTTGCTCATTTTAAAGTTATGCCTTTACTTAAATATATATCTATTTATTTTTCTTTCTTATAAATATAATATAACCCCGTAAATCCCGCAAGGTACATAAAGACTGTGTTAAGACTAGTTCATTTTTCTTATTGTTTTATTTATTTAAGGGAAAAATTTAGGGAAAAGTTATTGTTAATGTTCTCTAAGAAAAAAATAATAATTAAATTTTTAATATTTAAATTAATTAAATATTTCCTATTTTGCAGTTTTGCACCCAGTCCGATATCTGCTGCCACAATGATGTCCAATTTTTCTAATTTAACTAACATTATCCTGTTTACAATTAGCAAATAAGATATGCTGTGGAGAGATAAGGGTGAAAATAAAAGGTAGAATGTAACTTGTGCAAGTATAGACTATTGTTTAGCGGTTTCGCGCAAAAGTCAACAGCCGCCGCAATACAAAGGCATTTATTGTATGAATTTCACGCTTCCACGTGGGGTTGGATGTAGTTGGGGCGAGAGATGTTGATGTTTTGGGTCTTTTTTCAATAACTAATATAGTAATACTGTGTGGGTGCAAAACCATTACTCTTACTCAGAGGAGTAAGAGTAATGGTAGAGTTCCGCATCTCAACACGTAATATCTCTGAAAATTGGGTGCCTACCCTGGTTCTGGCTAACCTGCTATATACGGGATACAGGATAAAACTAAACAATGGCATTTAATGGAACCAACTTTCTTTTAACTTCCTTACTCACTCGCTAAAATACGATAAATGTTTAAGAAGATTGCATTAAAATCTATATAGTTATTTTTACACAATTTCTAAAGTATCTAGACTATTTGAGCACTACACAGCATCCCTACACGGTAAGTATAGAAGGGTTGCATCACTACCCCACAGAATTTCGTCACGCTTGTCCCCATTCAACTATAAGCAGACGTGGTTCATCCGTGCCACAGAGTAGAAAAATCCTCTACTTCCATACCGGCATACTGATATAAACGTTAAATATGTATGTATGCCTAATTTTTAGACTGTGACATGCAAAAAATCTCCCTTCGTCAATACAAATTATAATTTTTATTTCAACAATGGCCATTTATAACTAGTTTTTTGTGTAAACAAATTGTTCTATTCTTACAATTTTGACGTTAGTAAAGTTGTACTTGATTTGAGTTGTATATTGAGAGTTTATTATGTAAATATTTATAGGAATGTTTCTGTTATGTCTGAGATTGTTTTAGGATCGGCTTTTTGTGGTGATTTTTGGACGAATTTTTCATTATAAATTATTAAAAAAAATGTATTTTATTTATTTTTGAAAGGTCATGAGACAACCTAGGATCTTAGCACTGGGTAGTGTCTCTTCATACATCGTTCTCAAGCTTGGTTGCCAGAATCCAATATCACATTTCATCTGACCAGATGAAGTAAGAAAAAAGAATATTGTTCGTTTTATTTTTATTAGGTTAGTCAAAGTTAAAATATATTTTAAATATTAAAATTTACTTCAATGTATTAATTTTAATTGATTTGAACCTAGAAGTATTACGTTTAATACATTTATATATTACATTTAAATGCTTGTACATCACACTATAGTAGCGTCAATGTTTTTTTTGGATTTACGCTGTATCCTCACATGAAGCAGGGTAGACAGAGGGAACCTAGAGTTAAGACACTCCCTTCCCCACCGATATAACACCAGTCATGCGAGCGAGTCAAGCGAGAAATTGCTATTTTCACAAAAAAATAGGTATGATGCTTTTCAAGCCTAAAACAAAATTTATATTATTTATCGACTATTCAGCAAAGACACTCAATTACGCCAAAGCTAGGCTCGGAGGGAATTCCGTCACTCAATACCGTCGTAATTAGCGCCGATCGTGTTTTCAGTACATTTAGGAGTTTTGTTCTTAGAGAATTAATCTACGGTAATGTTTCATTGCGATTATAAGGTTTTAACTAGGAAGGGTGCATGACTGTATAATAATAAATTAATGCTATTTTTGTTTGGTTCTGGTCAAATGTAGGTTTTATAAAAATAATCTGGGAACCTAGTGTTAAGAACCTGTTCTCATTAGGACACTTCTGTTCCCCACTTACCGTTTTCTTCTTCAGGCATTGCGTGTTTCAGTGGTGTAACTCAACACCGCACTTTGCCTCGTTACCCGAGCAAAAATAAAAATATTAAAAATTTAATATCCTCAAGACGGAATTGAATCCACAACCTGTCTCGCTTACAGGCGCTCGCTAATAGTTTTATGAGTTTTGAAATGGGGAGAAATAATTAAAAGAGAATATGCCTATGTATGTGGGATAGTTAGAAGTTATATAAATAGATATATTATTTCGAATAAAATATGAAGAAAACCAAATATATGTATAATATTTCTAGTTATTCCATAAAACCAAGAATCTTTAAAATATTATCGTTTCTCTGATCGGGGATCGACCACCACTACCATCACATATGCTGCAAAGTTTGTGATGTTACAATATTTTTTATGGATTCACTTAGTATCCTAGTGTTGACACCTTCCTTTCCCTAGGCACCGCCCGATTGAGAAAAATTAAAATAATTCGTTTACCTGAGAGAAAATCGAACCCACTCTTAAGAATAATATTTTTAAATACAAAACATAAACTTAAGTAATTAAACACACTATGCAAAGTCGGTTAATCCATCGAGTACTAACACCCCTGCAGCGCCCGGGGCGCAGTGGAACAGTTAACTAAATTAAACTGAGTGTGAAGACCGCCTCAGGGCTAACTATTTCATTTTCGTTTATTGCACAATTCTCGCTTTAACCCTTCCGTCTAATAAAGATATATACTATTAGCGGGAATGTACTTTAAATTCACTTTAAAAAAGGGGGTAGAAATGGTTAATGAATCAAGAGTTTCATAATTCATGTCTTATTAGAATTGTAGGTTTGACTGTTCTTTTGGGCAATAAGTATTTAATTAGGATTCAGAGCATCTCACTATAAATTTGACAGACAGATATAACGTGGCAGTTGTGGGTTCAATTTCCATTTGGAGGAATGAGTTATTTTTATTTTCTCATTTCAAAGCGCGCCGCTGAATTCAGGCTCTATTCCTGCATATAACACAATAGGCATACAAAACCTAATCTTAAGACAATACATTTACTATATTCCGTCCTATTTTCTAGACATTGTCAGACGATAAAAGATATTATACGAAAAAAGTTTTTAAAACAAAATTTATAAAATACGTACAAAATGCATAGTTTTATTTTATTATTATAAAATATCACTCAGTAAATATTGTTAGAAACTCATAAAACCAAGATAACTCGGTTCTATAATTATATAGATAAATCCATAAAAAAAACGAAGCGGGTAGTTGCTTGGACACGGGTTAAACAAATAATTTCTCTATATGACACTTACCATCATAGGGTTGGAATTCTTAAGACCCGTATAAGAGACATCTGGTGGTAAACGATTAGAACTCCATATAACCTGCCTACGCTTTAACACCCCTATGCTATTATACGATATTAAATAGTTATTAAGTTAATGAAAAAGTGTATGTACATCTGTATCGTTTTTGTTTTTCATATACCAGTAACTATATCCAGGAAAAAGTTAATAGAATATTAAAATAATATCTTTTTATCAGTTTAAAGACTATTTAATGGCTTATATCATTGATTTTAACTTGTTATCAAAGCTGGGAAATATAAATATATTAATAAAATTAAAATGTGAGTATAATAGATGGTAGGTATGCCATATGAATATAATATAATGATAACGCCAAACTATAAGCGCTAGGGCCGTAAGTTTGATTCTCATCGAGGAGAAAGAATTATTTTCGTTTCTCTGATATGGTTCCAAGGCCAACCAAGTGCAGCATTACGGTAAAGTCTTGTCTATTTTTAAAGTTTACTTAGCAGCTACACGCTTTTTCATATTTTTCCATAAACCAGTAGGTATAATAATCAAAATAGAATAAAATCAAGAATTTCTTCGAAAATCAGTAGCTGTCTTGTAAATAAAACACATTCTGATTGGGAAGCTGTGCAAACACTCTGTACAAACAGTCCATGTCCCGTGCCCACCGCGCCTGTGCCTAATGTATGCGAATATATTATCATATTGAATCTTACCTAGATATGTATATTTTGGTGTTATTATTTTTTGGAGGCACTTACTTTGAGGGGAATGGAGTGTCTTGACACTAAGCTTGTCTAGGCTCTAGTATCCGGGTGATAAACTAGAGATTGAAAAGTTTTTTTAACTTTTAATTCACCAATTTTCCAGGCATTGTGTGTCAGAAATAAACGCCGGTCTTTGAACAAATAAAGTATTATTTAAAGTTAGAATTAAATTAAATCTGATTCTTTATTATATTAAATTAAAATTGATTAAATTAAAGTATTATTAAATTAAGAGCATCTTTAAAATAAGACTTTTTCTAATATGATGAATTGTTAATATATTACATAGAGGCAATAGTACCTATGTATAAGTTATGGTTAAATACAGCATATTAAATAATAGGCTACAGTTGGAAGTTAACCGCAAACCGCAGTGGGCGGGTGTGAGCAAGTAAGCAACAAATGAGAGAACTCTGAGCTTATAATACTGGAAAGTTGTATATATTATATAAATAATTAAAGGTATATTACTTAAAAGTAAAATAATGTAAAACGTAATGAATAAATAACAGGTCACTCGTTGCGTACAAGCGTGCGTGTGTGTAAACGCGACATGTTGTGAGTTCGATTCCCACTATCGTAGTAAAAATACTACGATATATGGTAAAAACGTGTCTTATTGTACAAAATGTGATATTACAATCTCTTACAGTCGCTTTGTCTGGTTACTAGAGCGAGAAAATGAAAATAACTCATATCCCGAGTGAAAATTGAACCTACAACCGTCCCACACAGTCAGATGACGGCCTAAAAACCTTCAATATTCTGATTTCTATATTCTGATTTTAGTTTTTTTCATAGTTATGAAATAATATCAACTATAATTGATTTCTAACATAATCAAATATGTGTACAGCCCCGTGGGATCTAAGATTCAATAAGGGAAATAGCTACTATCAAAGATCACCGCCCCTGAGATTAGTCCAGCCACGGGCTAACATAAAAATATTAACCATATAACCTTCTGTAGGATCTATCAATAAAGACGCTTAAAGTTTTTTCTAGTCTAAAAGAACCTTATATTACGGCATTTCTCATTTCAGTTTTTAAACACGTGTGCATATGAAGGCGCAGTAGGAAGCGTTGATTGTGGGTTCGATCACCATTTGGGGGAGTACTTATAATTAAATTATTTTTATTTTCCCCCTTTGGTGGAAAATGTACGGCGCTAAGTTCCACCACTCACCACAAAGTCACGATAATTGGACGGTGGGTAGGAACGGAGTGTCTTAACACTAGATTCCATTTGCTTATTCTGCTGATCGCATTTAATTATACTTTTATTATTATCAAGATAAGTAATTGAAATATGAATCTAAGCCCATCGTGAATAAATAAAATAAATCAATCACTCAACTATGTTTATCATTAAAACCATATAATTTTCCTTTCCTTGTGCGAACGAGTATATAATGATATTGTAAGCAATTATTAATGGTTACACAAGAGACAAGAGTCTTAAATCACAGCTTAATGGGTCTCATTAGTTATCGTATAATATAAAATATTTCATATAAATACGTAAGTACAAGATATAAAATAAATTATGATGTACATACATACAAGCAAATTTAATATAAATATCTCTTACTTTTTCTATAGCAAAGATCCAATTACAATAACATTTCAAGGCAAATTCAAAATTTAATTTTTTTAAATAGACTCTTATACGCACTTTTCATTTGTGTACCTAATGAACATAAAAAAAAAACTAGCACCGGCTTGGAAAGCAGTTGTATTGAGAAGTATCGTTAAAAAGCTCAACAGTTGCTCTTTCTCCTTCTTCTTTATTTCTCTGCTCAAGTAAACAAAATAGAAATTAAAAAACAAGAATATTACGGAACTCCGAAACAAAAACCGGAAGTTTTGACAAATAAGAAATGAAGATAATAATGATTTATCTAAAGCTTTTTAAAATATAAAACATTTTATAAGCATAACTTATAAGCAATAATATATCAATCCGACCAAAGACAAATAGATATTTAAACCCTAGAATTTGACCGTGTTATCTATTTGGTGTCATTTCATCTTGTTTCCCATACAAGTGTCTTGTACTGACCGGATGTGGTAGACCGCCCTCAGTGGAGCCACGAAGAAAGATGGTACAAAATATATTAGAAAATTTAAACCATTATCAAATAATAATATTTAAAATATAATTTCAGTTAAAAAATATTAGAAACTATGGTGGTGCATTCGGCAGTAACCGTGTTGATTCTGGGTTCGACCCAAATGGGGAAATGATTTATTTTCATTGGAACAGCTAATTTATAAAGGTACTGGCGGACGCGCGCAGCTTCGCTTGCGTATTTAGCAGTGAATTCTAATAACCCATGAAACATGTGTTCAATGAAATATGTTTAAGAGTCTAAATTTCAAATTTTATAAAAATCGGTGGCGATTTAAAGATTTTTCTATACAAACTTTCAACCCCTTATTTGCACTCTTAGGGGGTGAATTCTAGAAAACCATGAAACACATGTTCAATAAAATATTTTTAAGAGTCTAAATATCAAATTTTATAAAAATCGGTGTCGATTTAAGAATTTTTCCATACAAACTTTCAATCCTTTATTTGCACTCTTAGGGGAAGAATTCTAGAAAACGATGAAACATGTGTTCAATTAAATACTTTTAAAAATCTAAATTTCAAATTTTATAAAAATTAGTGCCGATTTAAAAAAATTTCAATACAAACTTTGAACCCCTATTTCACCCCTTTAGGGTAAAAAATTTTCAAAATCCTTTCTTAGTGGATGTCCAGATTACGAAAGTAAACATCTGTCCAAATTTCACATTTCTACCATCAGCAGTAACGGCTGTGCGTGCGTCTTACCTCAGTCAGTGAGGACAAGTCCTTTTATATAAAGGTATATAGAATATATAAAGACTTGGTGGTTTGATTTGCTTATTATATGAATGACAAAAAAAACATTTTGATGTAACTTGACGATTCAAAAGGAAGTAAATATTTAAAATTCTGTTTTATGGTTCAATGGATTATTTAGATATACAGAAAATATCAACATAGATAGGTTTAGGTCCATAAACTCTTGACCCTGGTCTCCATAGCCCCACACAGAAGGGCAGGCCGCGGTCAGACATAAGCATTTTATACCTCCTATCTGATTTATCACAAACCCTGTGTCACTGCGGGAAACAATTATCCGTTAGATATTTTATCAGTCGGTTACGATTTCCAGCCTTTTGTAGGAAACATTGATTTACTTCGGTATAACGATTTTCTATTTGTTTTATAAGAGCAACAAGTCTTGGACATCGATATAGAACGTCCTCGAAAGATTTATAAACGTAAATTTAGTAATCATTGAAAACATATTTGTTTTGTATGACCAACTTATATGACAACAATCGAGTAAAATTAATGTCCATTAACTTTGTAAAGTTTATATTAATTAGTAAAAGATATGAATTTTCTCGATCTGTTAAGACAAAAATCTAACAATTTTAGGGATTGTAAACGTAAAATAAAGTGAGATATCTTCCGGAACTTATGAAATTTACTAATTTCTCGATCTTTTGAGATTAATAGGATAGGCGGAGCTATCCTGTCGATTGCCTAAGATCTTTGCATAAAAATAATTAAGCAGACTATCCGCCTTGCCATGCAGAAGAAGCGTAATAATTCATTTCTACATTTCAAAGACGGAGAAAAAGTAGTATGAAGACACTTTGTCTTCCGATTTTCACCCGAACTCAAGACATTTCGTGATAAGAGTCTCCGTTGTACTACAATGACCTGCTTTTTTTAAGTTATCTTAAATACAGCAAGATAATTATCATTAAAAATTATGAAACAGGAACAGAACGCGTGGGCTCCCCCAAACAATGTACATTCAATGTATGACGCACATCATTGTTTTACAAGCTTTCACCTAACCTTACTGGTCGGTTGTGAAAAACTCCTGTCATATTGTCGCTCGTACGGACGTGGGCGTTGATACGATGTCGACTATTAATTATTTTGTAATTTGATATCTCTGTTTTATTTTGTAACTAGTTTTTGATTCTGGCTTCTCCTCCGTGGTCAAATGGAAATTCCGGATGGATGCGAGAAGCTTATAAACTTTTTATCTTCATAATATTAGTGGTATACAAGTATAGATTGCTATTTTTTTTAGGAATAGTTTTTGATCAATAATTCCTCAAAATTTATTTTTACGTAACTGGATATAGAGTTTAATTCTGCTGCCTATTTTAACAGTGAAAGCCTATTTCGATTTGAACCTCCAACCACCATGCTCAAATAGGTTACAGTTATATACTTACAAAGTGATTTATAATATTTCGAAATGAAGATTAAGCTACGAACTACAAAATCAGCAACAGGTAAGTCACAACTGGTTTTCTATCTATAATGTCTAAATGACAGTAAAATTGACAAACTTGCTTGAAATGTCCTCGTTAGAAAATTCTAGAAAATTCCTTATCAAGACTTTATTATATAGATATAGGAAGTTATATATTTTAATAAAGTTAAAATTTACCTAAAGATGGTAAATGATCATGAGCTTAAATCCCAATCAAGAGAAGATTTTTCTTTTAATATTTATATTAATTTCATACACTTTCCAGACTAAGAAAATTTCGTAATTGATTTAAATACATCACTTACGCGTTATGGTTCCTTACTTACGTCTTGCATATACATATGTTATACTCGAAAACAAAGAAAATTGAGTGATGATTTCTCAATTACAACTTGCTGGTGAAACTAACTCTCACAATTGAGCTTAGAACCCACTATTATCATGCTTAGTCATCCACGATAGCTTTATTAGCTATGTATTTGATCTTACAAGTCCATCCGTAGGTAGCAAGTTCGAAATACATATCAAAATACACCAGCTTCAATCGATGTATGAATAGGCAACTAAGTCATACATTTCATACCTCATCAATATATATCCACCGTTGTTTTGCGAGCGGCTAGAATATTATTATATGCGTAGGTAAACTCCTGAGGTGGCTTCATGAATAGTCATCACAGTTTGCGTTATATTCCTCTCGATCTATGAAAATCGATGTGTCTACTATTGAAATTGTTCTAATGAAAATAGCATTACTATGTTATATTCGACTGTAGATGCTCGTGGGTTCAAATATTGACGGAGGGATCGCTTAAGTAAAATATAAAACTTACACGTCTGTTTTTCTGTTCCAATAGAAATTCCAAGGAATCCTCTATTGGCGTTTTTCAAGCAAGTAATTTTGGAAAGTAAAATAATTTTATGAATGAACTCCAGTTAAACATTAGAAACATCTAAACAATAAAAGAAATATGTACAATCGCAATTCATCGGTAGATAAAATCTAAAGCAGAAATGGAACCTACACCGTTATCACAGCTATAAGTCTAATATCAACAACATTATAGCAAGCAAAGTAGCATGCAAAATGTTGTCTTAAATAACACAAACAGTACTAACCGTTTACCTCACACAGGTAGTAGTCTAAAGTGGCTTGCCTTAGACTGTTCCGACATCGAGATGGCCTTCGTACAAAGTTCCTCGTCCACAAATATTATGCGTGCTTAAGTGGATGTATTGATTTCTATTAAATAGTTTGAAATGTTTATATTTATAGTTTCAGTACAATTTGTTAAATGGATTTTAATTCCTATATACGCAAATGACTTTAAAAATCTTATAAAATATGTAAAACTAGAAAGCCTATATTTTCAACTCATTCATTGAAATATTCCAATACAGACAAACACTATCCACTAATAGCAAATCATACATATTTATCGACGTGAAAAACCTTCTAAAGCGTCACGTTTCACGTTTTGACGTGTCAGATTCTAATTGATTGCAAATAACTTTCATGTGCATTTCGATTCAGAATTTGTAATTTTACATGGTTTTTGGATTTATTATTTCAGTTTGAATTGAATTGATGAATTGACAGACTGAAGGTAAGCTATGTAATATATTTAATGCATCGATAGATATTTAAAATTCACTGTTTGTGTCTAGTATAATACAACTAGTGTAAAAACAGATGGTTCTTTGCTTTCCACTTGAAATTAAAGTAGATAATAATATAGGCTTTTTAAAAGAATTCGACGCAATAAATATAATATTATTATCCTTAAAAAGGCTTTTATATTTTTATTTATTCGCTCTGGTGTCGAGGCAAAGTGTGGCGTTGAGTTCCGCCGCTAAACACGCAATGCCTTCCGCCTTAATATTAGGTTATCTTTACCTACCCTGCTGTGAGAGGGATACATTATGAAGCTAAAAAAATGCTCTAATTATTTAAATAAGCAAAATACTAACCCTTGTCGTTCAAATACTTAACATTGAATCCTCAAGTTCCTAACCATCTATATATGTAAGAATAAGTAGTTCGGTTCAAAAAATCTAATTCTCAATACATCTAATACGTGACAAGCTCGATCTACAAAGGTCCCACTTCTTAAACAACCCCCCACACATTCCTGTCAGAGCGACCCTTAAACATTCTTAGGATATTTTCCGAATTTTTGCAAGACAAATAACAGCTTGACCGAAATGACATATGGTTGGTACGGGATGGACCTGTACTCCGAAATTCCTCTATAGGGATGATTTATGCAGTAAACTTTTAGGTCTAACATAGTCTTTATGGCACATTTACGTTTGTTATATGTCGAGTTTGTCATATTGTTTTATGTGGAGTGGACTTTATTGTTATATTGCCTTGTAAAAGCTTGGAAAGTATATCGTAGCGTATTAGAATAATATTTAACTATATACAAGACGATTGGAAGTTTATTTTCCAGTTTAAATAAAAAACTTAAAAATGGTATAAATTGCAGAGGAAATTAAACTAACATTCCTTGTTTTTTCAGCTTCACGCTCTATCCCGCATATAGCAGGGTAGGCAGAGGGAACCTAGTACTAAGACGCTCTGTGCCCCATTTTATTTGCGTTAAGACACAAGCTTGTGACTGTAAACGTTATATTTTATTGTTCTCTCTGGTAACGGTGTGTCTAACTAAACACTAGATTCCCAGAATCCCTTCGCCTACCCTACTATGTGCGTGATACAGCGTAAAGCTAAAAAAAGAGTAAAATATTCAATCCTTAATATTTCGAATTCCAGTGAAACACAGAAAATGGAGTATCGTAGTCGTAAAACTGCTATGCAGGATAAATCGCGTAACTAAAAACACATTTATTAATTTGTCGTCATAAGTGCAGAAAAACACTTTAAACACTTTTGTACACTAAACAAAATCCTTATAACTTTTTCTTTACCGCATCGCTGTAAATCAACATGGTGAATGGGGATGTGAACAAACCGCAAAACGACGGTACGAACCCAGTATCAAATGAGCTGCAAATATACACTGATTGCGGTCTTGCCTTGGTTAAGAGTTACTTTTTAAGGATTAACTATATATAAATCTTCTTGCTTTCTAAGTGTTGTTTAAAATTTTCGCTATGTTACGTTTGTACGCTTTAGTTTATAGGAAAATTGTTGCGCACTTTATAGATTTAATGATACCAAGAAAAACGACAGCGTGAATTTTCGCTACTCAACCCGTAATGCCTCGAAAAACGCCGGAGAAATGGGCAACGGAGACTCTTAACACTAAGGTCTCTTTGCATGTATTGCTATATGAGAACTACTGCGTAAAGCTAAAAAAATGTCCATATTCAATTCGTAAATCCAAACTTATGCTTATTAAAGTACTTCTTCTTAAAATCTTAAAGCCTTATTCAAATTTCTCATTATTTTGCATAGCAATGTTAGATCTCATTCCGTCCAATTGTAAAGGTATTACAACCCCTTGAGATCGGTCAGCGGTACGTGTCAATCACAATAAGCCGCCGCCGGACATAGCTGGGCCTAGTCTTAGGACAATCGCATTTACGTTACACCTAATCAAGGATTATTGATGAATAGTAAGGAATTTTCGATTCAAATGCAGTTTGTATTAGGAAAAGGAGGTGTATTTTAACGTTAGGTATGTTTTAAATACATTGATAGTAATATACTAAAATTATTATACTGCTTTTTT
>DWNA01001935.1:0-13049 GCA_018249835.1 Heliconius besckei
GACGTTCTGGCATGAAGGCATGACTGTAATGATGCAGAGGATGTTATCAGTGGCACAATGTTTGTAAAAGCGACGGTTGCGATCCTTCACTGAACACGCAATGTCTAAAAAAACATGTGGGAAGTGGAGAGCGGAATGTCTTAACATTAGATTCTTTCTGCCTACCCTGCTGTATGCGGGATACAGCGTGAAGCTGATTTTTTTTTCAATAGTCCGAAATTTATAACGATCGACGTTCTAATAAGACATTTTAATACAAAAAAGTACCTATTCGTCAATAGATGGCGCTTATAGCAACATAATAAAATATAAAGTTTACCTTCCAATTTAAATATAAATATAGTTCTAAATAAAATATATTAATGTGATTAATTATTTATTTAACTTTTATTACTATTCCGCATTTAGCAGAATAAACAATGAAATTAATGAATATGGTGTCCAAACAGTCCTTTGTGTCGCGTTGAGACATTCATTCTACTCCGCTGCTCCTTATGCTAAAGACCTTTAAATTAAATTAAAATTCAAAATAATGTTAATTTGCGTAGGGGATTCCACTAATTGAACCTAAAAGGATAAAAAGAAAAACACGGATATGAATCATTCTTTTTATTTTTTAAAATAATTATAGCTAACCGTTTCGGCAATAATAGTCACTATTCTCATTTTAATGACACAGTAAGCATTTTCCGTTGTTAAAATTAACTTTAACATAAACATTAATGGGTTAAATTTTCAGTTAAAAAATGTAAATTATAATAATTATATCGTAACATAACGAATTCTAACTTATCTATACATAGCGTTAGGTCGAGTACAAAAAAAATAATAATATATAATATAACTTCTATAAAAATATAATTTTTAAACACATTGCGGCTTACACTAAACTAAAGAAACATGGCATCTCAAATAACATATTACGAAACCACTTAATAATAAACAGCTATACAAAAATACAAAAAATAAAAACGAAAACTTGTCGTGACATATTTATATAATTTTATTTCAAAATTTTGAATAGGACATTAGGTCTAAGCGTCTGTATATACGTAGAAGTTGGAAATGAGATGGAAAACCATTTTTTCTATTTCTTTCTCTTTCACACTATGTCAAAATTCAACAAATATTCCACGTATACAACTGGAACTAACACCGAACGTCACATCACATGCCTAAAGTTTATTTACAATGTTTTTTTTATTAATAATTTAAATAGGTACGCCAAACATGTTTTTTTTCCAAACTACTTAAATTTTTACCTCTATACATACTAAATTTTACAAATTACGCCGAAATTTTATATTAATTTTGAATTTTTTTTACAATATTCTATTTCACATAATTAATATTATTATGTCCAAAAAGTGTTACAACTTTCGTATTTTCCAAATTTGCACGACATTTTTTTTATGCTTGTAAAAGGGTAGAAATTGTATAAAAATAAGACTAGAAATACACCAATTGAAAAATACGTTTTGTTTTCCATAACACAAGAAGAGCTCAGATTTTACGAATGTACGTCTATGTGACATAAAACTTCGAAACGACATCAACGTAAATGCCCACGTGACATTATGAGGCTAGGTATTAAATGTAGAAATAAATGCGCTGTTGGTTCAATTTGGCTTAATTTTTTTTAGTTTCTCAAAAAAAATGAGTGAATTTTCAAACTATCGTGACTAATATTTATTATTATTAAGAAATAGTATAATCGCCGATCTATTTATGAATTTTGACTTTGTTGTATGTCCAAAGAAAGTCCAAACTTTGAAGCACCACCACAAATAGCAGTATCGTGGTTAAACACCGCAATTTCTAAAAATCTGTAGAAAACATTTCTTATTTATGAACGCGTGACCAGAATTTCATATCAAAAGGATCTTAGCTTCAAAATGGATACGACACCAACACGTCGGGTAAAGATACCCTTAAACACCAATATAAAGATCCATTATCTATTACATTAAGTACTTTTAAGTACACATATTTTTTTTGTATTTATTTGTTTTTTATTCGTTGTTCACTACATCGATAGTATGCACCAAGCTCATATACTTGTTTAATGCACGCTATCTTCGGACCCGTTTATAAAAAATACACTTTATCCAACGGCATTTTATATAAAGAGCCCCGAATTACATTACATTTATTTAGTTACTAGCTTACAATTAAAGATACATGAAATTACTTCTATGTGAGTTATGAATTGAAAACCTGGCTATCCTGTCTACACTTAAATTTAAGATTAATAATTGTGTATATTTGGCTAAATATCGTAAAACAAGCGAATTCAACGGAAACGATGAAGCGTAAAAAGAAAAAACTTTAACAGTCAATAAGGATGAGTAATTCAAATCAACAGCAATTCATTATTAAAAACTTAACAGTTTTCGCAGCTTGCACGCGCCTTGCACAAATCGTATGTGTGAAAGATACGAATGTGTTCAAGAGTGTGCAAGTTGCGTTATTAAAAATTTAACTCGAAATAAAAAATGTAATGTAATCGCAAGTTGAAACCGCGAACATTTGGGATCTATTACGACGGTGGTCATCAAAATAATGTATTGTCAAAGTCGATGTATTCTATTCGCTATACATATTATATTGTATGTATGTTTGACAGACACCGTCGCAAGAGCTCGCCTAGTGTTTACCACTTTTGTTTTCCAAGATTCTTCGACGTGACCCAAGAAAACAAATGAGTGGCCTTAAATTTTTGTCATACATAATTCACAAAGCTAGTGAGGGGAGCGGCCGCTTAAATTTCATCAATATCACAATTAGTCAATAAACTCTTTATTCTATAACAATGTCTATCATAAATTTAGTCTGTTTTATCAAATTTGTACGAAAAAAATATTATTAACAACCCACCCCCCTCACTATTTGCGTTCAGCATGAGAGATCAACTTATCCTAGTAACAGAACATTTAAAACAATAATTTGTAAATATTAAATGCCAATCAAACTATATATAAGTGTGTCGTATCCATTTCCCCGCGGGATCTACCAACAGCGCACTTTGTGGGGGGACTACGGTAGTCGCAGTGAACAACAGAAACCAGTACTATTGATACTAACACGAAGTACGAGAATATTATCCTTTACTTCGTCACAGCCTCGCGGCCATTACTGTTAATTAGGCTTTAATCATTAAATGTACACAGCTTAACTATGGAATTTTTCATCGTAAAATAAATGTAGAAAAAATTTTCTTTCTTATCTTTTTTTTATAATATTAAAAAATGTAACCTTCCAAAACTTAAGAATAACCTCTGACAACTCGCAGACACGGCCTGTTGTTTATAATAACTATTCCATTTTCGATGATCACAGAAATACGTGCGCGTCGACATTGTTGCGCGCTCGCGGTTTCCTAATTATTAATTTTCATTTGTTTTAATCAAAAAATCCTTATCTATTAAAATTTTATAATCTCGAAAATACGTCTTTTTACAAATATCTGGCGCGCGGCGCAACAACGTGGACGCGCTAGACTTGAACACTTTCTTGGAAACGTAACTTTCGTTCTAAAAATCTAAATTTAGGAGACACCATCCGTGCTTGTTTCTTCTCGCTTTGTACAAACTCGACTCACGAGCTAGTTCCTTAAAACGATGGGTTATTTTATTTATAACTTTAAAAATACCAAACGTTCATAAATTTTTCTTCCATCTACTACCACCTAAATTTAAAAACAATAGCATTTATACAATATTGATAGGAACTTTTTTTCTGTTGTTATATTAAATTTATTTATATATTATTAAAATTTATGAGAAAAGTTTTTTTACATAAATAGCGATCCGTTCACTTAATTTTTATTGCGTTTCTTGTATTTGTTTTGTGTTATCATATTATGTAATAATATCAGTCGAAAAGTTAGAATTTTTGCGTCCGAAATGTGTGATTTCACGTTTCCCAAAAAAAAAACAATCATCATCGGGTAACCCTTCGCGTCAGAACTGTCCATACCATTCCAAATCATAGGAAAAATCGGCCGAAATTTTTTGTATTTTATAAATGAAATACTATAATGGAAAACAATCAAAATATTCTCCACGAGAACCAAACGTCACGAACAAACTGAAAACGAGTTTTGGGCTATTGCATTGTATTTTTTTTTCTACATACATTGACACCCCACACCAGGGGAGCTGCACCGGGCACCGGCTGCACCGGCTGCAGCCTCCACTGCTGCGCGAGACATCAATCATTAATTCAAGAAAATCATGATTACATTAAATCAGCTTAGAATACCTTACCTATGTTACGATTATTATATAATTCCGACTGGTCCGCACAAACCCGTACGGAAACGCATTTGTACGCACGAATCGTCACTTAATTATAATACATGATGATAATATTAAAAGAATTATTCGGCAACACTTGACATTCTTATTGCAAAACTGCAAAATCGTTCTAATTCCAATCAAAATGGGACGATCTTGCTAGTTTCTATTTTATGTGAACTATAAAACTACTATTCGGGCAACTGCATTTATTTGTATATCATTGTATTGTGTAAAACATTACTTGTTATCATATAAAATGATTTGGGCTATTGTTTATTTATATGTTATGTGTGAAAATAAAAATAAATATATTACTTGGGCTATGTCTGAGTCCGTGTTTAAAGAATGTCTCGTGTTCTTTTCGTCCATACAAGACCGTCCGTCGGACTGATGTTAGCGTCCGACCAAGTCCAATTCGGCATATCGTGTATCGATTCAGTGAATAATCGCTATTTTTATATACCATGAAATAATCACAATTATTTATTTACACATGAAAAAAGAAAAATAACGGCAGTCTTCTGAAAAAAAAATCATAATTCAATATATTAACTATACAAAAAAAAATATCTTTTAAATTATTAGATTTTTCAGTTAAAAATTATAACCGCTTAATAATAAAAAATAAATCGTTAATTTTTCATTTTTCAATTAAAAACATAAGCATCAACATTTTCTAAATCCTATATATTATTTACAATTATTACTAATATGGCATTTAAATAAAATTATAAGCCAAGAAATAAAGGACATTAATATAATAATAATAATATGAAAAAAAAACTTTTTTGATAATAATTTCAAAAATAGAATTTGTGCGTTCAAAATTTGACTAGCATGAGACGTGTTATTGCGTGAAAGTTAAATAATGTTAAAATATATTTATATAATAATAATAATTATAGAAGTAATAAAAATATATTTGGAAACTTAATGTAAGTAAATATTGCAAAGGTTCGCTAAATGCGATAAAACGTGCATAAAACGTTTGGCACATCCAAAAAGTTTGTACTAAGCTAAAAAATACGTTGTTCTGTGATAAAGCTAAATTAAAAATAAATATATAAAATAAACTTTGTAACCGTACCCTCGACCGGAGATCCGATTCTAAGCGAAGAGCGCGTTACGTATTCATAAAAAATATGGTAAACACTAAAATTACAATAAAATAAAATAAATATTGATAACACTCAAAAAAACCAAAACATGTGTATACTGACGATTGCACTCAGTACCTACATCTAATTATTTGTTCGGGCGAGTTTTTGTTCCATTATGTTCATTCGTCTATTTTTTTAGTTAATTTTTATATTTACACAATATTAGATTTCACTACCCCTATGTACACATGTTAGTTCTATCTAAGTTTTAGTATAGCTTCAATATCGTCTGTAGGTATAACATTAACATAGAGTAAGTTACTAATCAGAGGCGACTTCTCGCTCCGAAAACGTAATTTTTTTCGAAAATATTGTCAGTGTGGAGCTCTGACGGATGACAATATTGAAAAACCATTTTTATTTATACCTAAAATTGATTTCTCCTTCTCTGAAATATTCCCAAGTGTTTTTATAATTCATCAAATGTCAGAGCTAATAATATATAATAATAAAATATTTTTAGTCAATTTTATAGTTTTGCGATAGACATCGCGTCGGATTAGTAATAACTGAATTTTCATGGTTGAGTGTTTTGTTGTAGGTGGACAGCTTGTTGTGCCGCTTGTTGCGCCGCTTGTTGTGCGACCTGCGCCGCTTGGTGCATTTGTTGTTGTTGGACTACTTGCTGAGCGGCTTGGGCGGCCTGAGCGGCCTGGGCTGCCTGAGCTGCCTGGGCAGCTTGAGCGGCCTGAGCGACCTGAGCAACTTGCGCCTGAGCCTGGGCCTGCTGAACTGGTGATGGTAAATTAAATCCAAGCATTCTCGGGTCGTGCAATCTTAGCGCTTGCTCTAGTCTTTGCTCTTGCGCAATTCTGAAGGCTTCGACTAATTCAGGTGATAGTTGTTCATTCGTTTGAAACCCGTTATGTCGTAATGGAGGGTTTTCGTTGTTATGCGCTTGAGATACGGCTAGCCTGAGCGCTTCAGCTTGACTTCGTAACAGAGCTTCGGCTTGTTGAATTCTAATCGCCGCTTCGGAGGGTGGTTGGGCTTCCTGTGTCGGTTCTCTTGCTAGCTGTTGGCGCATTGCTGATACTAGATTCGCAGCAGCTACCTGTACTGCATTGTTCTCACCTGATTGAGTCATCATGTTAGCGGCCGCGGCTATGGCTGCCATCCTTTCATCGTATTGACCATTTGATCGGAGAAGATCTGATATTTTATTAACTGCTGTCCCTACTTCTGAACCAGCTGATGATGAAAGACGTCCATTTGATGAGGAGTCAGAATGTGCAGGTGAAGGTGGTGCCAGATTCAGAAGGCCAGAACTACCGGCGGACGCTGAGACGGCAGCTATAATATCTCTCTCGCGTCGTTCTGCAGCGGCTCTCGACAGTACATATTGAGCCGCAAATTGATGTTTAGGTTCCATTCTCATATGCTCCATGTGCGATAGGAGACCTGAAATTAGTTAGGTATTTAATTAATTTCCTGTGTTTTTTTAATAAAATTAACAGAAGATTCATAATAAATTTCTTCTTGGTAATTTGGGTATAAAAATTATTACATGGGTTAACCAGTAGATATAATATTTAAAAATTGTACAATATCAAAAATGTTCAAATCAAGCTACTAAAAGTAGTAAGTTTACGCTCTTATACAAATTTACAGTCGATGTTCCTAAGCTTGTTACCGACGATAAGGTGTGCGCCTAAATTCTTTAAATGCATAAATAACTTACCACTTTCATGAGTAAACACTGCTTGACAAACTGAGCACGGCCACATTCGCAGACCGCCGGACAGTTGGGACTCGGGGTGACACGCCAGGTGTTTCCTCAAAGAACCTTCATTGACATAATGCTTGCCGCACACCGGGCACGGGTGGTTAGCAGTCCGCCGCTTCGCTATATAAGGATCAATAGGTTTAGCTTGCGGAGGATACGGTGATGTTGAGGGCGGACCTGACATCACCGGGAGAGGTTAGTGGGTTAGGGAGGGAGAGAGAAAAAAAACAAACGGTTAGTTCCAAGTTAGCTCAGTATGACGAACGACGACTTTTGGTAATTGCTGTTTGGTAATATTTATTTATGACGTGAATGTAGCTTAAACATGGACATTTAATGGGCCGCAATGTTTATTTTGAGGGAAGGCTTTTAACAAAAGTCGTCGTGGCTTAATAATAACGAAAGAAACATTTCAAAACGAGGGAAAACTAAAACAAACTAAATTAAATGGATGGCATTAGATCGATGAATTCAAAACGAGGGTAACAAAGATATAAGGCATATAAACAAAACATGTTATGATAATAAAGCTTCCACATCATCCGAAGAACCATTTGAACGAAGTAATGTTTGTAAAACAGTATACCCTTCCAATAAAGCAGTAACATAAACAGACGATTCTTCAGATGGTATTAAATAACTAATGCTATGACTTAAAATTATGGAGACGATACGTTTTCTGGTTGGTATAACCAACACCCCTTGTGGCTTTGAGTCGTCTGGAAGATTTTAGCTCTGTAAAATAGCAAGAGTTACTTATTTCTCCTCATAATAAGGAATTATCAATTCTTTACAAACTTCCAGTGACTTGTCTTACAAACTAATAATCCCTTCTGTAATATTGTCTACTATTTAAACTTTTCACCTAACTTACTCCAAATCTATAATATTTGTAATTATGTAAGAAAAGCAAAGACAATTAAAACAAAGGAGATCGCTTAAATTATTTAAATCTAGAAACTGGATTCAAAAAATCCAAAAGAAACACTATCTATGGAGACAAACAATAGATGACGTTCCTTTAACCAACGAAAACCGAGCTCCCGAAAAACTTACTCGCAACGCCGGACGCATTGGGGTCCTTGTGTGTGTTCTTCATATGTTCGACTAGGGCTTCACCACCGAATACTACTTTGTGGCATATCGGGCAAGGTGTGGCCGTAGCTCCACCTATCATGAGAGCCGCGTGTTGCTGCAAAACACCAAGGTGCAGCTGAAGCTCCTATCCAGCGTCGATGCGGGCATAGTAAAGATTAGTAATGTATAAACAAACAAACATTATCAAATGGAATTTCGAAATAAATATAATGTTTGAAATAAAAATATAACGGCCAAAGGGAATTTTGATTTTGAACATAAAATGCACCGTTTTGCTTGGTGCGTCGTTTTCATATAAAATAGAAAATAAAAGAAATCATAGTTTTAAATATTGATTAAATATAAATAAATACATATTATAATTTAGCTCAATTATTATGCCTTTAAATAAACAGTAAAAAATACAAAATTGCACTTAAAAAACAAATGTGGATAATATTTTTAATTTAAGGAGTATTTTAGTATTTTAGCTTATATATCCAAGAAAATACTTTATGTTTTTCCAATGATAAAATTTAAACTTGTAATAACTATCCCAATAGTTAAATCTTTCCAATGCAGTTACACAAAAAAATATTTGTATTATTATTTATTGTTCACGATTAAGAGTTAGAGATTGAGAGAGTGTCTCTAAATGGACGAAAAGTGGACGTAGAAATCTTATTTTCATTCTTTCACTAAATACGTAGTAACGTCAAAAGATTATTGCTAATTATTTCTAAGTCACATAAAAATTCTCATTTCTAATTATAATTTTTATTTTTTTTCACTAAAACCCCATTATTATACTGACCTTTGCTGTGTGCGTTCTCAAGCTGCTCTCGGTGGCGAATCCTTTCCCGCATATGTTACAATGAAACGGTCTGTTCTTGGCTCTCTCGACCTGCGCGTCGTGGTTCCTGAGGTGTTGCTGGAGGTTTGAAAGTTGTATGAAAGCTCTCCCGCAGTCCGGTAAATGGCACTTGTATGGACGTTCTCCTGTGAAGAAGGAATACTGTTAGTTTTTATAGTTTTAGGTGGACTTCAATGACGCACTTTGTCTTATTCATTCATAATGGAAATTGCACTCACAACCGTCGAGTTTAAATTCAGACATAGTGCTGCTGCACCACGACGGCCGTGGCCTCCAAAGTAAACATAATGAAGTAACGTAGTAATATATAATTTATGTAAATTCTATTAAAAATATATTCATTAAGTAATAACAAATAAGGATGTGGAGCCTCATCTGTCCCTATAATTATCTGTTCATCTCATGCATTGCGAACGGTTATTTTATGGCAAATGATACCTGAGTAATGGTGTTATAAACATCTAGTTTGGTTGGCTTAAGTGGACTTACACAATATATAGTTTTTTAGTTTCACGTTAACCTGGGAACTTAGTGTTAAGGCCCTCTGTTCTCATTAAGAAAGTTCCGTTCCCCACTTTCCGCCAAATTCTCGAGGCATTGCGTGTTGAGTGGTGGAACTCAACGCCGCTCTTTGCCTCGTTACCAGAGCGAGGAAATATAATTTAAATATAATTATATATATATATTATAAGTAAAATTTACGTATTCATATAGCAGGGTAGGTAAACAGATCCTAGTGTCAAGACACTCCATTCACTGCTCTTCACCCGAATTCAGTGCGTGGCGGAATTCAACGCATTTAAAGCTTTAATAAAATTTAATGGTTTGACAGATAAGCAATATATCAATGGATACTGAGAATTTGTATCTTGACTTTTTCTATTTAAAAACTAGCTTCCTAAGTATTATGTAAAATACACGTATTTTCTGATTTAAAACGATTTTATGAGTAATTCAATGAATTATTATCTAATTACAATTGATACATATTAATGAATTAATTGAGATATTTATGTTTGTCGATGTACCAAATGATAACAAGGTGTACGTCACGTTTATATTATTACTAACTTTTTAATTGTGACTTTGTTCGCAGATTTTTTTAATTCGCAGTAGTTTCTGAGATTACAACGTTCAACCAAACAAACTGTTCAGCTTTATTATATTAACATAGATATAGAAGTATAGATAAAAGTCCAACAACATCCTATGAATTTAAAATTAAAAGGAGGTTAAGCATTACAAGTACCTACTAATCATATACAAAGAATTAGCGGAGAAACATAGTTGGTTTAATATATTTCGTCATTTGTATTATTTTTTAACTCGAGTAAGCAACTTTGCAATTATGAAGATGAAATTTAATATGATTAAAATAAAATAAACGTGTCAATAAAATTCACACCATTGAAGGCCGTCTTATACACTATCGCTACTATTTCTATCTTTGCTCAGAACATTGCCTTTATTCAAAAACCACTTTGGTTCTTAACGCCGTTAAGCCAAAATGCGGTGTAAAGTTCCGCCACTAGATAATGTGTTAACAGTCTGTATGCCTATTCTGTTATGAAAAAAACGCTGGCATATATTTTCATTCATCCGGTCATTCACCAACTAACCCGAAACGCAAGTTCAACCGCAACCCACTATGACCGAGCTCATTTTAAAAATAGCACAGCAAAAGTGCATACACCCAGTGCATTGAGGCGAAAGGTTCAGGTCTTTAAAGGAAGTAATAACTTTGAAACGTTAAAATATTAAATAAATGTATTTTAATACAGATTGCGGCTGGCAAGCGACCTTTGTGGGTTCGATACGATTCGGGGGAATGAGTTATTCTTATTTCCTCGCTCTGGTAACAAGACAAAGCGCGGCGTATATGGTACATGTCTGGATCTGAAAATTAGTTTCAAAGTGGAGAACGGAGTGTCTTAATATTAGGCCTCACCTGCCTATTCTACTATATGGTTAAGCATGTGAAGATATAATTATAGAGGGAAAAGATATCTTTCCTATTTTAATCGTAATGTGTTTTGGACATTGTCATGAGAAAAATTTTCTTTTGTTACAGGTAAGCCTGAAGGCAGTATTCTAAAATTGATCTGTCTCTCTTACCGTACAATTTACTTAGTATGATCTTCATACAACGTGACATTAGAGGAGTGATTAGTTTTCAACTGCCCTGTCGGGAGCGCCATAACCGAAGAACAGAAAAGAACAGAGGTAAATGGGTATTGGACCTCATAGTCGAGCCTAAGTAAATTTTACTAGACCTAAATATATTTTCATGAGCATAAAAAAAATATTTATCCATTCATATTTAGAAACTTGATTACGCTTCTCCATATTACACAACAGTCCCAAATTTCGGCAACCCGGCCATTCATCCCATAACCCAAATCTGCACACGACCGCGACCTAACCCACTATGACCGAGTGCATTTTTTTTAAAGTCCATAATAAAACCGACGCATACTTTTAGCTGCAAGCAAATGCAAAAGTCAATGTCCTCGGCCAACGCACACAGGCGCACATCCCTGTACAACACACATACAGAATGTTTTTGACACGTCCATGTGTGCGTGTTTTTGCATGTTTGAGAAGAATGCGCGTACGCACACCGACGCATTTAGAAAGATATTGTAGAATTATTTCCTAGATGCCAAGCCTAGATATATGATATATTGTGCTATTATATATACATATATAGTATGAATATGACATATGTACGTGTTATTATAAATCTTTTGGACTGAATAACGGGTGATTTTGGTTTCTATTTGTGTGGCTTATATTACTTAGGTGGTCGTGGGTTTGATTTTAGGATTGGTGTATGGTATTTTTTGTAGGTTTTGTGATTTTTTTTATAGTGAGAGACGAATTTAGTAACAAAAATTAAATAATTAATGAAGATATCTCACTATAAAATAAAATTAGATATGGCGTTACGTTAACTAACATAACGCTTAGATTTAAAAAATTAAGAGCGAAGGACGAAGTGATGTATTTTAATATCTGCGAACATATTCAACAACGATATTCAGAATATATTTTTTAATTTTCACGCTATATCTCGCACGTCGTAGGATAGGTAAAGGAAACATAATGTTACAAGACACTCCGTTCCTCACTTCCTGCCCTCGCTAACTGAACTCAACGCCGCGAAGATATTTCTAGATATTTATTAGAAAAAATATATATTATTTTCGTCTCATATTTATCAAAGTGAATGTAGGCTTCTAACGGTCTATACTTTTATTGATAGTAAATTTTACAAGGCCATTTTATTGGATCAATTGATTTTGAAATAGTTTTGTTACTCAATTTCATTACGTAAGGGTTAATGGGGATGTCGTGAAATTGTTTCGTTTACATCATGTTATAGTGAAAGTATGGATTGAATTAATTTAATAAACGATGAAAGAAAAACTTAACATAAGAAAAAATGATTATATTCAGTTTTAATAACGTTTCTTAAAATAAACCAAATAACTACGAACAACCTCAAAGATAAAAAAAAAACAGAATTTTTTTTTACATAACCCCGTACAAGATCTAAAAAGTAACAGATTAAATCTTGTTCTAAGACCTTCCGGGTTCACTGTGCCTCGCACTATTGTAGCTAAGGCAGCCATTTTTCAATACAACCTACGCGTAGTACAAACCAACATGCCTTGACCTCTCATTTCTAACACACTCACCGCTCATTGGTTTGTACACACTCCCCAGTAACGAAGTGGGGGTTCATTTTATAATGGCCATGTATATGTATATTTTTGTTATTTTCTATGAATAAATGCAAAGGGAAAGGCGTTCGCCTTAGCACAGTTTGAACGATGTTAGCTTGGGATGGTATCTTAAGATTACAATATTTATTGGTATTAATTTGCAAATGTATCTATTATGCTTGT